>CABHPQ010140279.1:0-12894 GCA_902168405.1 Peromyscus aztecus | reverse complement strand
CCATTCCCTCACTCCCCACTCCCTCACTCCCCATTCCCTCTCCATTCCCTCACTCCCCATTCCCTCCCTCCCCATTCCCTCTCCATTCCCTCATTCCCCATTCCCTCACTCCCCACTCCCTCACTCCCCATTCCCTCACTCCCCATTCCCTCCCCATTCCCTCACTCCCCACTCCCTCACTCCCCATTCCCTCCCCATTCCCTCACTCCCCATTCCCTCACTCCCCATTCCCTCTCCATTCCCTCATTCCCCATTCCCTCTCCATTCCCTCTCCATTCCCTCACTCCCCCATTCCCTCTCCATTCCCTCACTCCCCACTCCCTCACTCCCCATTCCCTCACTCTCCCATTCCTCTTCCCTTGTTTATCATTTCCTAGCCAACTATCGTTATCTCACACTACCCGACATCATATCTCCATAGTAAAACATATTAGAAATATTGTACAAAGATGTTTCGAAATTAAATTCCATGACTGTTACCTGACTGGTTCCATTTGGGCCAATTAACTACGAACATTAGGGCAGACAGAGTGGTAGATCATTCCATACAAGCTTGTCTACCGACGGGCCAGATGAGAGTTCTTTGAGAAGTGTAAGGGTTAGTTAGAAAGATGTGACGCAACATCAGCTATGATGTCTGCTCCTTCATGGAACTTAGGAATTTAACCCGATTTTTCACACATCGATGAGCCGGCACCCAGCCATGCACCCACACCTTTAAAATGAGCTTCAGATCCTCATATAAAACTGCCAACTGGAGGTATCCACTTACAAATCCCTAAGAACCAATTCTCAACATGTCAAAGGCTGAACTCATCATCTCCTCCAAAAACCCGACTCTCCCTCTTTGTTCCCTGTCTGTGGTGAAGGATCCTTGATCGATACAATGAACCAAATGAAAATATGTGAGAATTGCCCTAGACTCTTCCCTCCACAGAAACCTCTTTCTTACAATCTCATCCCTCTGTCACCAAAGTCACTTTAATACCATTTCCCACTGTGGCTTCCTTTCATATTAGTCGCTTTGTCCCCCCTGTCCTGCTCCCACAACTGGCCACTGCTTTGGTCAGGCTCCATCCCTGCCAACTCTTATCCCTGCCTCAGCCTTCCTATTAGTCTCTTTGGGGTTTGGGATGCTTCTTTACTAATTTATTCTCACAACTCTGGAGAGTTCTTTCTAAAACAAAGCTATGTTAATTTCTCATTAATGACGAGTCTTTGGAGAAATCACTATGGTTTTTACAATGAGTTCAAGTAACCATCAATTTTGTGCCTTGCTATCTGGCTGCTAACCACCTCTCGGGCAATGCCCTGCCCCTTCCCACAGACAGTTTATTATATGGTCATCCAGGGGTATTTGCAGTTTATGAAATTTGACAGACTATTTCCTGTTCTCGAGCCTTCTTTTTCCTCTGCTATTCTCACTATCTGGATTGCTTTTCTTCTCCTCATCAGTCTTTTTCTCCCAACCAATATCTGGTACCTCTTGAAAACTCAACCCAAACACTACCTCCCATCAAACATTTCCTAGGGAATACATGTAGGCTTGATTGTGTGGCTCCAGCACTTAGCTTAGTGCCTGCTGTGAAATAGGAGCTCAATCTGTGCTCAGAATGTACATAAATTGAAATCCCACAGTTAGGACTTTGGGCAAAAGTGCCTGAGTGGATTGCAGCCGCAGTTTGCAGACACTCCGTGCAGCGACAGCCCCTCTACTTCTCCATCATTATACGATTCCCCACAGACTTCCCTGGTGGTTTCTCTCAGCCCAGAGTGTCTCAGCGCACTGACCACAGCCTGAAAGGAGTGAACCACATGGCCCCTGGGGTCATCTCCGCTGCTGCACCCTGTGGCAGACAGAAGGGAGCCGGGGAGAATGTGGGAGGGTAAAGACTGGTTCCTTGGCTAGCCACACAGTATGAAGAGGATTCCTTGTGTGATAATGGAGAAGTCACAATCAGAGGCAGATCTCTTAGCATTCGGAGTCCCAGTCCTTGCTATGGGAAATCTGCTGATGCTGGTAATCCACACTGGACAATTTCTAACCAGCAAGCACACTTCTCAGTTTCTATCATTCATTTTCCCTCCAGGCCACATTTTATGTAACTCCCTGCTTACTGTTTTCCTGCTCTCAGATTTGTGCCACTAATCCTGTGTGCAAAAAGACAACCAACCAACCCCTATTTCTTGACGGGAAATGTGACAAATATTAGCTATTTTCTTGTTCGTGTGATCAAATATCTGCTGAGAAGCAATTTAACGGAAGACGTGCTTATTTTGGCTTTGAGTTAAAGGAGCTACACCCCATCATGGTGGAGAAGCAGCTGGCCACATCGTTTCTGTAGTCAGGGTGCAGAGAGCCGACAGACAGTGGGGAGCCCCCGAGACTCACTCCCTTCAATGAGAGTCACCTCATAAAGTTCCATAACCTTCCCAAAGAGCACCCCAGCTAGGGAACGAGTGATCAGACTCAGGAGCCCGTGGGAGACATTTCACATTCAAACTGCAACACTAGGGAAGAGTAAATGTTCTGTTGTTCTGTTTTTGTTTTTAAAGAAGACTAAATACAGAATTTATAGACTTTGTATTGTACATAAAGTAAAACAACTAACGATTGAAAGTTGACTGGTAAGTACAGCAAAGGAAAGTAAATTTGCAGTTTCCAAGAGTCCTGTGGGTTCACTGAGAACAAACCACTCTGAATGAACCTGATCTCTTTCTCAGCCTTATTTCCAACCAGCCAATGGAACAATAACAATTCATGTCCATCAGAAGTGTCACAATGCAAAGACCCTTTCAAACATATCACCCCACCAAAGTAATATAGCATCCTGGAGAGATAAAAGATCTTTTATACTTGGTACCAAGATCCTTCTCTGAGTCTCTCCTCCATTTGTTGATCTTTAAATCATATGCACAAATGAAAGATAACTTCATTCAGGAAGTGACAAGGATTGTAATAGTGTTCTTCTTTTTGTATGTAGCAAATAGAGGATAAATTTAAGTATCCCCCCCCAACCAGAGCATACAATAAGTGTGTGAGAAACCAGAGTTTTGGTTCACTTGGGTGGGCATAGACTGGGTTCCATTTCATCCATGGAGCTCTGGCTTGCCCTCTCCTCTTCAGACAATTAATAAATAAACTGATCTCTGTGACTAGCAACAGTAATAGGCAGGTGACATGCTGAGTATCAAAATACAGGTTTATCTTTAAGGAGGTAGACAGGAAAATGGGTCAAAAACAATGGGAATGATTTTGTCAGGGTTTAAGTAAAACTATATAATCTAGACACAGTGACTATGGCAAGAGCCCCATGCTGCATCCTCATCCTTGGCTAAGGGAGCACAGACCATTGCTCAGCAAACGAAGAGGTAGAGATGTAGGGGCTGGATGTCTTCATGAGCTCTGCAGTGGCAATCATCTCACAGTGTGTGCATCTCAGCATATCACACCGTGCATTTTAAGAATATTCAAGTCTTACTTTTCAGTTCTACTCCATTACGCTGAAAAAGGAAGTAAGAGAGAAAGTCTTATGTGTAGGATTAAAACTATTCCATGTCTTGAGTGTGGAGCCTTGGAGACATGTTTAACAGCAGTAAGAGTGTAGGTGACTTCAGGATTGAAGGTGGCTGTAAGATGATATGATCGACAATATGGCCCACTTACCACTCAGTCATTTGCTGCATTCAAAGAAGTTCAGTGTCACATGGGATGAAAGGGATGGTCTCCAGTTCTTTGGGCTAATCAATTTGTGCATGGTCAATTTGCAAATCTAAATCTGGCTTGCCACATTTTGAAGGGATCATTGAAAAACTGGAGGCCATCTAGGGAGCCTTCTCAACATGGCAAATGGTCTTTGAAACCATGTCTGAGAACTGCCTTGAAGATGCAGGATAAGTCTACAGTAGAAGGGGAACACTGTGGAAAGCCTTACAATTGAGGATCTACCTGGAAGAAATATTTGACTTTATATAGATCTAAAAAAGTACATAAGACATTTTCAAAGGGAGACAGCCAACGAAGTCTATGATGTGCCGTGCTCAGACACAGGGCCCAGCATTTATGTATCTAGAATAGCCCCTTAACCCAGAACCATTGCTCACTCTCATTTAGAGACAGAAGAGAAAACAAACAAAAAGCTTGAAGCTCAGATAATTTCAAATAACGTGTCCAAGCTCCAACTAGTAAGTTTCCTGGTAGAGGTGTATCTTCACAATGTATTATGTAGGCATCATTTCATTTATAAAAGAGCTTCAAGCCACCAGATTTTCTCCAGGCCATAGGAGACTACATGTGGCACCAGACTTCATCAGCATTAAATCTGCCAGGACATGACAATACTACATGTCAAAGGCACACTATCTCTCCATAGAGCAATGGTTTCTGTTGAGTTTAGACAAGGAAAGCAAGGCAAAGAACGAAAACGACCTGTTCAAGGTCCCGTGTGCAATAAATGAAACCCCACTGGGCTATGCCTCCACTTTCAGAGAAACGGAATGATTTTTCTACTAACAAATAGATTTTAGAAATGCCCTGGGAGGCAATCAGCTGAGACTTACTACAGTGGTCCAAGTAGAGGCTGGTGCCTGCATGGGAGAAACTGTAGGTTGAGATGCTTAGGACATCCAAGGCTTTGTGGTTCTGGAAATTACCTTTTTGGAAGTCATCGTTCGCAGGGACTGTTAAGCATCTGCTAGATGATTGGGAACAGCTACTGACTTGAATGAACAAAAGGCCACTTTCCAGAAGGGAACCAACTTGGTGCACTGCTGAGGGAATTCTGGCTCTGCAGTCAAGCTTTCTAGCTATTTGTGTCAAAGCTGAATTAGAAGGGGCTGGCTGCCCAGCACATCTAGCAATTAGAGTCCGATCCACAAATTCAGGCACTGGGCTGACTGCTGGGGTGGGAAGGAGAGGGCAGGAGGCACCTTCAAGGCACAGTAAGATGAAGTAGGGAAAGCAGTGGGCAGCAGCCACAGAAACTGCAGCCACAAGAAAAGGCCGGACAGCTGACCTCAGTCTTGATTTGGACGACAATGTTTACTCTTCTCCGCCTCCCAGGCCTCTCCCTTCCTGCCCAAAGGGCTATCCCAAGTCCCTGGCAAGGTGACTAATGGACACATATTCTCAGTCCCTGCCAAGAAGTACTGTTGGCCTGGGACTCCCATTGGTTGTTAGAACTACCTTTCCTGCAGAGTTGTATAAAGTTGCCCAGTCCCATGGGCTGAAGGTCATGATCCAGGAAAGCACCCGAATCAGATGCCTGATTGGCTGTGTTCTTGCCCAAGTGTGAATTAATGGCTTAGATAGAACTTGAGTCTGATGGAGTTCTCTGGGGCCAGGTGTTCTCAGAGGGGCCATTTGGTTTTTGGGAGGGAGCATATAAAGTGTTCTTTCCCAGCCCCACACTGACTGGTGGTGGGCAATACCAGAGTCACGTCCTTCTATTATAGCAATGACTCTCATAATTTTTTCTGAAATTCCCTTCACGATTTTAAGAATAATTAAGTCTCCTAAAGCATCTTGGTACATGTGACTTCTCCCTCAGTAGTTATCACCTCTGAGATTAAACTCAAGAAAAAATATAAAATAAGGAATTATTAATTCCTTTAAAGATAATCCACCACTATATATGAACAGATTTTTTTTTTCCGGGGGAAAAAAATACAAATAGTTTACAAAACAAAAAGTACTTAGAACACTGACATTATTCTACATTTAAAAAAAATATTTTTCGATGTCTGGCTTAAGAGAAGGCAGCAGGCACCACTGGGAATATTGACTTTAACCCACATAAGCAAATCTCTGCCCGTGGAGCCTGGAGCACCCCTAGCCAAGCAAAGGAAGAAAGTGGCCCAGAGTGCACAGTAGTTGCCTCTCCCCATTCTGGACACGAGAGTGGAGAGAATCCCACTGAGAAGGGGCAGGCTGCTTCCTCTGAAGCTGAGGCGAGTCCTCCAGCTCTTTACAGACCTATGGCAAGCCTCAAAGGTCATTCTCCGCCGCCTTCTGAGGCTCGTCCTCTCTTCTCGTATTTCTTTAGATTATCTCCCCCTTTTCCTTCCCTATGTCTAATCTAGACTTCTTTTTTTATATCCAGGAAAACAATGAGACAAAGAAAAAAGTAGGAGGGAGGGAGGTTCTAACCACCCCTGCTCTCAGAATTCTGTGGTATGTTGTTTGGGTGGAAATTGTGGGAAAAGGAGGAGTATTTTACAGACTTTTTAGACTTTTTAGATAACCATAGAGACTCTTTATTATTATCATAATCATCATCATCATCATCATCATAATCATCATCATTATTATTATGCCAAAGCATGCTAGTTGCACTCCAGAACCCACACACGTATCTGTGAACTTTTCATACACTCCTTTATTGAAACCCATGAACTTTCAGTGGGTCTTTTTACCCACACACAATTTTCTAACATCATACTTGATCATTTGGAAAATATTGACTTCTTTTCTGAGTTATGTAGATCTCCTAAATGTTGACATATCCCATTATACAATATGAAAAAAATCATATCCATTAATATCACCACCAATCTGATCACAAAGAATCTCAAAGTATTGGGGAAATGCCAAGCTCACAGTAACAGATACAAATTTTTCAAAATTCTAATTTTTGCTCCAACACTCAAATTTTATCATTTGACATCAAGTCCTCTCAGCTGTTTTCTTTGAAGTGACAGGCTCACTTTGTTCATTTTTTAAAAAGAAAGTGTCTGCCAAGACTTAACAACTAGTGTGCCTGTCAATCATTGCTTCAGGAAAAAAAAAATATTGCTCCCCACAAAAGTGGCTAGTTCAACTCACAGCTCAAACGGTTTCATGAGTGCTTTTCCTTAAGAATGCAAGATGCTACCTACCCTCTATGTGTGCATCCCGTTTTGTCACAGAAAATGTTTGAAATGTATGTGTCCTCAAGGGTTCAGATTTAATAAAATTCACACCACTTACTGCCTCCTCATAAATATTAAGGAAATAAGCTCCCCACCCCCGCTTGAGTGTGGTGTTAAAGATGGCAATGACAGTTGAGGACTAACGTCTTGATTTATTCGGAAGCATTGGCAGTTAGAGACGCCACTGCACCATCAGTACAAACGTCAACGTAGTGAAAATGGCAAATAACATCTGAAAACGATTATGAAAATAGTTCCGACTTTATAGACCTTCTGAAAGGTTCTCTGGGTCCCAGGGGTCCAGCGACTGCACTCTGAGAACCACTGAGCTAAAGTGTGAAGGGACCTTCTTAAAATGCAAATGTCATCTGGGAGGGCTGGGTAAAAACAGAAAGTCTCGGCTGTCACTGTCAGCTTTGTGTAGAAGCAGGAGGGCTCAGCAAGTATGACCCTCACCTTTAGGAGTCAGAGAAATCAGATGCAGAATTCCAGATTCCTCACTTAGGAAGCTCTGTAAGTCTTGGGCCTTTCAAGGTCTCCTCCTCCTCTTCCTCCTCCTCCTCCTCCTCCTCCTCCTCCTCCTCCTCCTCCTCCTCCTCCTCCCCCCTCTTCCGTGAAAGTAAAAATGCCCAAACTTTAAATTTCCTATAAAATATCCCGTGAGTTTCTAGTGAAAGCATGTTTCTCATGAATTGGAGAATGTGTTGTAGTAGTATATCAGGAAGACATAGTGTATTCTCTGAATATCCACCAAGATTAGCCACCAGTACCCAGACAAACAAACAAAGGATTAAAATCACCTTTAGTTTTACATTCATTCATTCATTCATGGGACATTTGATAATCACCTAGTGCATACCAGACTCTAATTTTGTATTAAGAAAACCACCACACAATGACAGTAGCTTGTATGTATGCAGACCCAGTGCAGTATATTCAAATAACGGAAAATGGATTTTGATCTCAGGCTTGTACCCCCTGTGTCACGTGAGGTCTGCCCTTTAAATTGTTAGAGTTTTATATCTTTAATCTGAAAGGGGAAGATAATGCTTCACTTTAAAAAATGTAAAATATGATTAATGCAGCTTTTAGTTATAATTTAATATATTTTAAAAATAATTTGAGGGCATATGATCCTTAAAAAATATTTTTGTTATGGCGTTTTGCCTTCATCTATGTACCATGTGTATGCTTAGTGCCCAGCAGAGGCCAGAAGAGTCGCAGATAATTTTGAGTTGCCGTGTGGGTGCTGGGAATTGAACTTAGGAACTTTGGAAGAGCAGCCAGTGCTCTTAACCACTGAACTATTTCTCTAACCTGAAATAAATGTGATTTTTTCCTTTAAATTTAAAAATAAATTTATTTATGTATGTCTGTGCATCTGCCTGCTGCCTACAGAGGCCAGAAGAGGGCAATAGATCTCCCAGGACTGGAGTTATAGGCAGTTGAGAGCTGCCATGTAGGTCCTGAGAATCAAACCCTAGTCCTTTGGAAGAGCAGCTAGTGCTCTTAACTACTGAGCCATCCCTCCACTCCCTGGGGATGTAGGATTCTTTAAGTACATCTTGAAAAATGGCATCACATGGAGTAAGGAGTCTCTTCTGCTCCTTAGGCTGGGATGTAGTCCAGTGGTAGAACACTTGTCTGGAGTTTAATTTCAGCATTGCAAGAATGAATCAATAAGCCGTACAAGGACATCAACAATAGATGTGCTAAAGTGGATGAGGCCAAACTTCAGCCCTTCCTAAAGAACGACAGGCAACCAAAGGATGCTCAGAGTAGGGGAAACAGTCTTCCCAACGGAAGAGCACACCAACTGGATAGACAATATCAAATGTCAGCCCTGAACACATGCATGTGAGCAACATCGTTCAGACTGAGTAGGTTATTACTAGGAATATATACGAATATACATATGCATAGATGCATGTAACAACAATTAATGAACACAGAGATCATGAATTTGAAAGAGATCAAGAAGGGGGTATATGGGAAGGTTTGGAGGAAGGAAAGGGAAAATTATCTAATTATAATCTTAAAAGTGGTTGGTATATAAAATGAATAAAAATTTCTTAATAAAAAATAAAAGATATAATTAAAAAATAAAAGATTCAACAAGGTCTTTTGAGTCCTTCATCTTTTTTACTTTAAACTAGAATAATAACACCTGTGTATTTTTTTAAAGTCCTGGTATATATTGTGTTAATATAATAACACAGTGACACATAGTAGGTACTGCCCAATAGCTCTTAACTCTTAGGATTTTGTGGTAGAATAGATATACCTCCACTGAAAGCTGGAAAGATGATATATCACACAATAAACCAGAAAATAAGTAAGAGAGAAAAATTTTGAGTTCAACACCAAATCGAACAGACATCATCAAGGACTTAAAGTTGGATAAAAGGTTCCTTGTCATTTAGAGACCCCCATAGAGTGAAACCATGGTGACAATATCCTCTATTCTCAAGATCTAGCCTCTTACCTTTAAGCCTTGCTGGAAGTGATTGAGTTGTAGAAATGACAAATTCTAGGTGCCAGAGCAAGTGATTTGGCAAAATCTTGGTTGGGTATCAGCAGCAGAATACAGCAGAAATAAAGGAATTGTAATGGTTAAGAACATGTTGAGGCAGAGAGACGAGGAGCTGGTGTAGGATGTCTGCAGGTTATAATTAGGAATGTACATGCATCTACATACACACTGGGGGTGCTAGAAGGAGGCCCTCAGGTTTCCAGCTGGTTTCCCAGGCCTGTTGAAGAAGCCAAGAGACAATGAGCATGTGAAGAACACGCCTTCCTCTCCACCACATCATGGAGGATGTGCACGGCAAATTCAGCGAGATTCAAAGGCTGAACGGCGAATGATCCATTTGGTTTTGAGTTTTTATGTATGTTGTGAAATTTTAAGACAAATACTATACATAGTCTTTGTTAAATCCCAGGATGACTGCATTCCCTTACCCATTAATTACTTTACCTAACAACCTTCCAGCATTAGAATGGCCATTTCATAGGCAGTGAGACTGAAGCAAGTGTACTTATCCAGAGTCTTTCCATTCCTAAGGAGTAGACCCTCAAGAGCCGGAGAATCAGCTTCCAGCATCCAGATGCCTAACCATTCAGTTCTTCTACTGTAAGGAAGGAACTGATCACTCAGCCCTGGTAACAGTGATCAGTGGTGACACAATGATTAGGAGGGGGCAGTGCCATTGTCAAGGTAATCTTTACATTACAAGGTAAGACTTTGTATGGCAAATGTGTTGCTAATAAAACACTGATTGGCCAGTGGCTAGGCAGGAAGTATAGGCGGGACTAACAGAGAGAATAAAAAGAACAGGAAGGCGGAGGGAGTCTTGCCAGCCACCACCAGGACAAGCAGCATGTAAAGATGCCGGTAAGCCATGAGCCATGTGGCAAGGTATAGATTTATAGAAATGGATTAATTTAAGATATAAGGACAGTTAGCAAGAAGCCTGCCACAGCCATACAGTTTGTAAGCAATATAAGTCTCTGTGTTTACTTGGTTGGGTCTGAGCGACTGTGGGACTGGCAGGTGAAAGAGATTTATCCTGATCGTGGGCCAGGCAGGAAAACTCTAGCCACAAAGTGATGGTTCCAGGGGTAAGAAGAGTGCTTGAAAGCATGAAGACCTGAATTTGAATTCCCAGCATTCACATTTAAAAAGCCAGGCATGGCTGTGGATGCCCATAACTCCAACATTGGAAGACAGAGACAGGAGGATTCCAAGATCCCACTGGTCAGCCAGCCTAGTCAAAATGACCAGCTTCTGGTTTAGTGAGAAACTCTCTCATGGCAATAAGGTGGTGATTGTCAGGGAAGGAGATCATGTTCTGCTCTGGCTTCTGCCTTTCCATGCACAGATGTCTACACCTGTCCACTCACATGCATGCACCATACCACACCCCACCCACACACTCATCCACAGCCCTGTAGCCCACCCCCGATAATATTTTAAGTAGCAAGTTGTTATTCCTGTTGTTTAAAATGAACAGAAGTAGTATGTTTCAGTTCTCAGCTTCAGTGCTGAAGGACCACATAACTCTATATGAAGGGTAGGTGGCTCAGTAGACTAGGCAGGTGAGAGTGAGCTATCCCTTCTCCTATCCAGTTCTTACTCTAAATTTCTCATTCTTCCCCCCAAACTCCATGAAAAACTTAGTAAATTGCTGCCACACAATCTCAGATGTGAATGAGGTCTCAACCTTCAGGACATCTCTGATGATATAGTAAACTGCTGGAGGATCACCAGGCAAGATGTGGATGGCATTTACACAGGGATGCTCAGTGAGAAACAAATTCTTTGAGTGGATTCAAAACTATTGTTCACATGACCCTGTATAAACAAATAACCTCCAGAAGCCACTTAGGACTACGTTCACCTCTCAGACACTTTCTTGTCCCAGTGTCCTGCCCAAATGGCAGTCGAGAAGTTCTGAAGCCATTTGCTTACCTGGTTAGTAGATTTCAGAAAGAGAAGTTCAAAGGAGTCACCTTGACTTGGGACAGGGTATCTTTCAAGCCTGGCTACAAGTTAGAATCACATGGAAAACATTAACAAGCGCGCGCGCACACACACACACACACACACACACACACACACACACACACTCCAAACCAACACCTGGAACTCAGGTTGCACCACATGTAATTCAAACATGTTTGAATTGAATTGAATCAAAGGGGATTGAGCCTTATCATCATTTATAAAAATTACCCACAAGACTCTTTTATGATACCTGGGTGGTCAACAGTCAATTATGTTGACTGTTGTCATGTATAAAAGAACACAAACAATTTCTTTTGTATATCCAGAATTAACTATTCCCATAGCTTTATGGTCACTGAAAAAGGCTTCCCGGAGAAGAGGCATTACTATATCACAGCAATGTGAAAAGAGCCAAGGCTTTGAAGTCCAGGGTTCAAATTCTCATTCAAAGAGTTACTGACACCGTACAACTAGGTTTTGTTACTGCCTGTGGGACATCACACCTCTATCTCCTCACTGTAGAGTAAGTACATTAATGTTGAGGTTTTTCTCCTTGTCAAGTTCTTGTCTTGTGACCATGAGGAATGAGGCACATGGACCACAAGGAATGAGGAGGGGAGATTTTTATTAAGAAAAATGATGAAAGAGAGAGATCTTTTAGCTAATGGGGGAGGGAACAGAAGGAATTGCTAGCAGAGGGTCTTGTCTAGAAGTTATATGTACTTTGAGGTAGGGGAATATATTGATGAGGCTAAAAACTTGTAGACCCTCCATAGACTAATGAATATGGCCATAGTCCTGGTAGGCCATTTAGAAACCAAGGTCTATAATACTGATTTTACATAGGAATGGGGAAATTCTGTGAAAGGAGGTAGGTGTAGTGTTCAAGCTAGTTCATTGGTGGCATTTCAGCTCATGCACTCCTGATAGATGATTGCATGCTGCCACTCCCCTGTGGAATTCCTTTGTCCCTTTCTATCTGCCTATTGTAGGACCTGCCTGTCTCCTGTCTCATTAATGCCTCCTTTGCAGGAAGGTGTGGTCTGAGATAATAAAGTCTATAATTACACTATGCAGTATGGAGCTGGTGCATCATAGCTAATATCATAGGGACTTGTACACATTCTCTCCACCACAGCCTAATATCAAGGCAACCACCCTGTGACGACTGAGTTGCCTGTGAGGTTGGGGATCAGCACTGGAGACAGATTTGAATACATCGCTTGAATTACTGTGGTTAATTTAATACAAGCAAAAGACCCAGTCCAATCTTCCTTTCATCATGACACCGTGATCACCGTGACAGATGTATGGAGAGCAGGCTTGGAGGTCAAGAAGAGTGGGGGCAAGCAACTGTGTAAAAGCTACACACAGGTAGTGCTGGTAAACGATGCCAGAGGTTTAGAATAGACCTTGCAGGGGAGAATAAACTCAGATTCTCTTACACACTCAACAATGGAATGCTTTGGAGATTTCTG
>CABHPQ010140276.1:20992-39056 GCA_902168405.1 Peromyscus aztecus | reverse complement strand
CCTTCCTTCCTTTTTTTGTTTTTTTGAGACAGGGTTTCTCTGTGTAGTCCTGGCTGTCCTGAAACTTGCTTTTTTAGACCAGGCTGGCCTTTAACTCACAGCCTCCACCTCCCGAATGCTGGGATTAAAGGTGCATGGCACAATGCCTAGCATATAATTACTTTCTATTGACCACGCACTAGTAGATACTTTCTATTGACCACGCACTAGTAGATTTCACCTAAGTGCTGTGTTTAAGTGTTCTAACTAAGGAAAAAGTCCACCAGAGACACTTTTATACTGATCTAACTTTCTTGGAAATGAGTTGAAACCTTCAGGATTCTGATGTACTGCATTGAGTAGTTGTTTGTACATCTTACTTTTGATATTAAAGTTCTTAGACTCTAATAGATTTTCCTGTTTTCTAAGTAATATGATAGAAAACTATGAAGTTCTGCTTGGAATCATCTTATTAACTATACTTTCTCTAAGTAATGCCTGGTAGAGAACAAAACGTTAAAGAATATTTTGTGATAAAGCTGCCAGTGGCTCTCTAACAGTTTTAAAAAACATTTTATCAGTCTGTTAGGCTCTATCAGAACTAAATTTTTATTTTCAAATTGGAAAAGGTTATTTTACTTTTTTAATTCCCTTATTTAGAATCATGGGAAAAAACTAATAGTCTCAAAAACTTGTTGTGTATACTGTAAAAGCCATTCTTTTATTACTTAGATTTTTTCCCCCTCAAGGCAAGCTATTACTTACCTGGATGCAGAGATACGCTGTCCAAGTTCTTGAACTTTATTCCTGTTTGGTTGTTCTCCAGCAATGGACTATAAGGCAGGCATTTTTGGTGGTGTTATTAATTTTATTAACTGTTAGGATCTGTGGTTCACATTCTACCAAAGTAAATTCACAGATGAGGTTTTTAGTATGTGCATTTACAATGTTAGTGACATTGCAAATACATAAAAAATATATAGAAATTGCCTCTTTTCTCATTTTACATTTGTGACTGTGTGTTTACATTTTAGCTATACTGTGTTATGCTTTTATAATCATCCATAAAATATTTGAGTAGTACTGAATTGAAATACAATAAAAATAATGAGAATTTATTGAAAATTATTTTTTTCAGCTATATATGTCATATAAGTAATAAATCTTTTATGATAGTAGACTGAGTTGCAATATTGGGGATGTAGAATGAAGTTGTGAATGCATTTCAGGTACTGGAATATGTAGAGAGAATTCTTTGCTACTTGATTGTTATTTTCAAGAACAAATTGTGACCCAGTTCTTAAAAACACAGTATTCAACTGTGGCTTTAATGCAGTTGTGAATCCAGTACTTAAAAGACAGTTTACTCATCTGTGGCTTTAATGCAGAATTATAAATATAAAATTCTCCTATTTGAATTTAGAAACTTGAGTCTTGCTCTGTGGCTCACTACCAAAGAATTGTTTGTACATTTTGGAAAGAGGACTGCCAAGTCTCATATTCAGACAATCTGACTTTAGAATCCACACTCTGCCTACACTGAGAAAGAGTGAGACCTTGAAAAAAATCCACTTAACTCTGAATTTGTTTACTACTAAATGGAGCTATGTCAGGACCAGAGATACAATGAGTTCTGTTTTTGATTATTTTTACTGTAATATAATTATGTTATTTCTCTTCCTCTTCCCTTTGTTCCTACCAACTCCTTGCAATTGTGGAAGAGGGGGCAGAAAGATTGTTAAAACCAGAATTTATTCAGTTGAAAAACCATGCTTTTCAGCCAAGACGTTAATCACCTTATTTAAGTCCATTCTTCATTCTTTACCCCTACTTCTCACCATCCTCTTCTAGCTTAACTCCAGCAGTAGCCCATTATTGAATCTTCCATAATTTGATTCTTACATTTCTAGCCCAATCTAGTCTTCACATAGCAACAAGAGTAGTATTTTTAAAGTATATTAGACTGGAGATGTAGCTGAGTAATCAAGTACTTGCCTAGCAGGTTCAAGGCCTCATATTTAATACTTAACACTGTTAGAAAATGAAATGTGTTTATCTACTTTTAGACCCACTGTACTATCTTAGCCAAAACAAAACTCAGGTTCTTTAACACCGACTACAGAGGTCTCATATGAGCTAATGATTTCACATGATCTGGTCTCTTTCTGGCATCATATTTTGTTGTTGTTCATTTGTTTTTTTTTTTTTCTCACTTAACCACCATAAAATATTACATTGGCTCCTTTATTTAGATGTCCAAATCTCTGTGTGTCTCATAATCTTTATTCCTGCTGTTCTTTCTACCTGGGATATTTCTATGACCGACTCCTCATTCTTCAGATCTCATATGTTCTTCTTTGAAGAATCTTATTTGTCTCCATCTGTCCCAGTCTAATTAGGTTTCCATTCCTCGTTAGCTTTTTTTCATTAAACATAGTTTATTTCTGTCATAGAGAAAGGATCACAAGTTATAATTCTGTTTACATACCAACAAGACCATCTCAATCCTTGGCACAACCTTAGCACCTACTTGAATAGCTACAATAAAATTATACTGACTTTAAGTACCTCTTGAGTAAACTCACTCTATTCTTCTCTTATGTTGATCTAGCACTTTACACTCTATCTGTAACCTGCTAACTGACCTTGAATAGTTTATTCAGCTCCCTGTGCCTCAATTTTTCATCTCTGAGATGGTGATGTATCTCAGTATGTTCTTTTATAAATAACTATATTAATGCAATTAAAACTTAACACAATACTTGAAAATAAATCACTCACTTTTAAAAATATTAAAATAAAAATTAGGAAAATCTTTTAATGCAGACTTAAGCAGAGGAAGGAAGATGAAAAAAATAGGGAGGAAGGAGAAGAGGAGAGAGAAAGGAATGGGCAGGTTCAGGAATGATGGTGTGGATTCAAGAGAGGGTGTTCAGCACCCCTTGGTCCCTGGTTCTGGCTTCTTCCATCTATAAAACAATGATGATTATTCTGTTTGTATCTGCGTGTTGTATGAACTTCTTCTTTTTCAGCTGCTTTTATCCTCCATGTTTTAAGAACAGCTCTTAAGGCCATTCTCAAAGCCTGCCCTCTCCAGAGGAAAAAAAATGACTTTCTTTTTCCTCTTGACTTTTCCCTTAAGAGTCTGACTACAGAAAGGAAATATTCAGTGGTAAGGTCTCTTGCTGCGTGCTGAGCACCTAGTTTAGCAGCTTACAGCAAATAGATGATTTGCAGGTAGAATTTTTCTCCGAGGAGGTAAACATATTAAAGATGAATTAGTAAGTGCCTCTGTTAGACTTTTCATCATAACTAAGGCATTAGAAAATAACTTAAAAGAAGGAACGGTTTATGCTGGTTCATGGTTTCAGAGGTTTTAGTCCATTTTCACCTTGTTTCTAAGGTTATGGGAAGCACAACATCATGCTGGAAGTACATTGCAGATCAAAACTGCTCACCTCGTGGTGCCTGGGAAACGGGCTGAATGGGGCCAGGGCAAGACATCCTTCAAGACACCCTCTTTGATGAATTTCTTCCAAATAGGCGTTACCTTACACAATTCGAGTCCTCCCAGAAGTCTGTTTAAAATTTGACTCCATCACAGGACTAATCCATTGGTGAAGACAGAACCCTCATGATTCAGTTCTTCTGGACCTGACCTTCAAGTATGGCTTGTGTTCGAGACAAGGCCTTCCCTACCTGAGCATTTGGAAGGGCACTTTAAATCTAAACCAGTCTGTAACAAAAACCTAGCGGTAGATAATGAGGATTGAGGTTAGTTTTACCTATATGGCTGAGGGAAGGCTTAAAGGTCTATCTGTTATAGAGTGGTTGACACATGATAGTTTATTTTTTTAAGTTTTAAATTGTTTGAATAATAAGTAGTGCAACATAAGTCTATTGCTAAGCAGAATAAGCTGTTTGCTGGTTTCTTCTTTTGAGCTAGTTTTCTTGTCACTGTATCTACAGTGAGAAGCAGTAGCTGCTACATACAGTGAGAATAGTGTCTTCTGCGGTTTGTAATGTTAGTAGTGCCATTTAAAATTTGCATTTTCTATTACATGAAAAATCTTGACGCTGAATTAACTGAATCAGCTTTTGTCATGAATTTATCTTTAAACAAATAACTGGTGGCGAAGGAGGATAATGATGTTATTAATTTTGAAAGACGGGGTGAGTCAGATCATTCTAAGTGTAGTAGGATGCCTTTAGAGGTTTTAAATAGGGAAGTCACGCTATCCTGGTGTGTTTTTAAAAAATGCTGTTGTATATAGATTGCGGGAGGCAAAAGTGAGTGACAGAGATCACTGAGACAGTGTTGTATTCCAGCTGGGAGATGATAGAGGTCTTGTTATGGATGAAAATAGGTGGACGGGAAGATCAAGGGGGCATGATGATGATTTATAGATTTTTTTATATAAATAATTGAGCAAATGGTAGTGTTCTATTTCTGAAATGAAAGAAAACTATGTATAGAGATAGTTTCATTTATGTTATATTATCTTTTCATTGTCTGTTAAATAACTGAGTTGCACAAATCTGTAGGTGCTGCTTTTATCATCTGTAAAGCAGGGGGCGGGGGGAGGGATTGCCATCTCTTTAATAGGGTTGCTGGGGTATGTGTTGGTGTAAGAAAGCATGTGGGATTGAATGGTTAGTTAAATCAATAAAGCAATGAACAAGGTTGATAATTTGAATCTTATATCTATTCCTTTTAAGTAAACAGAACTGGCTTCATCAGTGATTTTGTTGCCGCATGTAGTAGTGGTCAAATACTGTGTATCAGTTGTCATATTGTTACATAAAGGATCTGGTATATAAAAATTATTTTTAAAATGTTAACTAATTTTGCTTTATAGATTGTTCAGTTCTTGCCCTCTTCCACGTGTTTTGCTCATAAAAATTGTGGGTTTTGTGAAGTGTATAGGCTGTAGAAAAAAGTTATATGGTCAAAACTGAGTGGAGCAATGAAGGGCTTGAAGTCAGTTGTTAGTTTTGAATGGATAGCAGCTTTATTAAATAGTCTTAAACTATAAAAATGTAAGTTGGTGTTTTCTCTTTTAGTTAATATATTTGGTCAGATTTGTTTCACAGTACTCATTATTCTAAAGTTAATATAAACAGAAATAAGGACATTGTCATATAAATTCAGATTGATAACAGAAAGTGTAACAACAAGCTGGAGAGATGGCTCAGAGGTTAAGAGCACTGGCTGCTCTTCAGAGGTTCTGAGTTCAATTCCCAGCAACCACAGGGTGGCTCACAACCATCATATGAGATATGATGCCCTCTGCCTGCGTGCAGGCATATATGCAGGCAGAACCCTGTATACATAATAAATAAATCTTTTAAAAAAAGTGTAACAACAAAATTTCCATCACAGTGGTTTCTAAAAATTATCCCAAAAATATATGAATAACATTTTTATGTAAATGACTCAGGAACTTATAAATCTTAAAAATTAAAACACAAATAACACTCTGGCTTGTATGGAGTTTTTAAAGATAAGTACATAGAAATGGAGTGGGTAGATTGAAGGGCACATTCATATTATTTTGATACTGCCTAATTGCCTCTCAAAGAAAGTTTGCCTATTTCTTTATCCTCCAGCAATCTGTGAGTAGGCTCTTTATTTATACTATATTATTCTTACCAACAGCAGAGCATGTAACTGTATTTAGGTTTGCCTAGTTGAAAGGAGAGAGTGGCACATTGTCTTACTTTTCTTAATTACAAGTGAAATTGAATGAGGAGGCTTATCTTAATAAAATAGTTGCACCTTTAGGTAAATTTTATACTCTTTCTGTATCTTAGATGCCTCATCTATAAATGGTATGGAAATAGTTGTTTAATCTATAAATTGCTTAGAAGAGTACTTAGATGTGGGAAGTGTTACTTAAATGTGTCTGCTAAATAAACTAGTTAATAAGTTTTAATGCATATTGAATATATGCAGCTATTTAACCCTTTAGGATCTCAACTATAATTCAAACAATAATGTCTAAAGTTAAATATTAAGTAATGCTTTATAGAATGTAAAATATTTCTTCCAAAACAAGTTGAATAAAAAGAAATTATTTTCGTTTTCAAATGTTTCTATGATTGATCTTTAGAAAACTAACACTTATTTGGAGTGATGGTGTGGTATTGTGATGTGTTAGGAGAAAACAGATTTTTGAAGTTAGAAAGAATAAAGTTCAAGTCATGTTTGCGACATAATAATCCAGGTTTCCCTTGCAGGCATATATGCAGGCAGAACCCCCAAGAATGATGTGAGCACGAAATGTGCAAAGTACCTGGATCAATGCCCTGGCACTCAATAAATGGGAGCTGCGGTTATTATAGTTGCTCTTCTCTGTGCCACCTAATACCTTATTGATGTCTTTAGCATTCTAACTGTCACACTGTATCATATGTATTTGGTTTTGGGTGTAATTTTTAGAGGACTGTGAGTTCCTGTAAGGCAAAGAGATCACATCTTTATCTGTTTTTATGTCTCCTACAGGGTTTTGCAAACTGTCAATGCAAGATTATTGTTTGCCGCTGCTTGGAGATACATTTGAACTGTTGCCAATATTTAAAAACTAGAATATTTCACTTTTAAAACAAAAACAACTAATCAAAACTAGATCTCTTGACTTATCTTAAAGAACCAAAAAGTTTTGGTGGAGCTGAAGCCAGAGCTTTTATAGCAACAGTTGGCTGGTCTTGAGTGGTCTTGCATAGGACATGGTCATCAATTGATAATAGCCCCTAACAAACCAATACATTTTCTTCAAAGTAATACTGGGCATTTTTCCATCACATTTCACTGTATTTGTTACTTGTCTGGTAGTTCTAGTCATTCACCTTTGAGATTGCTGCACTGGTAACTGTAAGAGAATCTAGAACTTAGGAAATGCTTGATGGTTGTTGTCTAGTTGAAGGAAAGAACTGTACACACACAGAAGTATAGAAAATACACAAGTGTATCACCCTGAAATGCACAAGATTAGAGGTTAAGCTTTCTGTAGCTTGGCAATAGTAACATCTGCTACCATCATCTTTTCTTTTACCATGTACAGCATAGAGGATGAGCTGTAATGTTGAGGTGTTAGAGACCAGTGCTCAGAATAACCTGGCTTTCATTGGATGTGATTGCCAGGCTGACATAATTGAATTTACTCAGTACTGGCATAATGCAGTGAAACATGACAAAAATAAAATATGATCAAATGGACTTTCCATTTATTTTGGAATGCATGACAATATCTATTCACTTGAGAAAAAACATACAAACAACACCCAACTGTGTTTGAAGACAAGATATCTTTGATCAGAATCTCTGAAATATCCCTTTGAGTTAGCTATCAGTAGAGTAAACTTTATTAATTTGTACATGACAGTAATTTGGAATTTATGATTATTTAGTCTCATTGAACTAATGCATGCCCCAAATCCATGAAGGAAGAGTTTACCAAGGAAGGGAACAGGATGAATAACATTTCTTGGGTAGGGAGTGTGGTTAGGATGGGGGTGGTGGATAAGGAAATGATTACAGAAAAACAAATTTTCTGGTTTTAGTTTTCAGGGAGGTTTTATGATACAGTAAAGTAGAAAATGCCTCAGTGTCCTGTACATTGCCTTTTGGATACTACTTCTGCTACTTACCTTGGCATTTAGGTCCTAAGTTTATTTTGTAAAGAAAGAATAAAGGCTGCATTGATCTAATCAGATAATATAGAAATATATATAAAGTACCTGACAGATCCTTTACATTTCATGTTTTCTCTGCCTACTTTGTTCATTTTATCAAGATTTCAACCTGTTTTACATAGGAAACAACTAGAAGGAATCTATTACCATTCTTCGTGTCACTTCCTTCTTAAGTGAATTTGCTCCACCCACTCCCACCTGTTCTTCCTTAATAACATACACATACTGAATGAACATAAGCTCCATGAAGGCAGAAACTCTGTCTTAGTCACTACTGTAGATCATTCCCTCTTTACATTAGATATTCAATCCACGTTTGTTGTCGGCTGGACAACTGAATGGATGCTCATGAATTATTAACACTCAAGTGAATGTGCTTGATAAAGCTGGAGCTGAGTGTTCAGTTTGTAAGTCCAAGGGGAAATTCTCTTTGCACTTGTTAGTAATGTCTGTATATATTATCCCTAAGAAATATACACTAATTTATTGATACATAGTAATCACCCTAATTTATGTGGGTTTTAGTTTTTAAAGATTAATAAAGTGATGATCTACTTTGTGTAAGGAGGCAGATTTTTTATTTCAGAAAAGCTCATTTATTTTTAATTATGTGTATGGGATGTGTACATGAGTGCAGGTGCTCCTGGAGACCAGCGGTGTGGGATCCTTTGGAGCTGGAGTTATAGGCAATTGTTAGCTGTCTGATATGGGTCCTGCCTGCAAGAGCAGCACATGCTCTTAACCACTGAGTTTTCTCCAGCTCCCTAGAGGCAGAAGTTTGGTATTAATTCTTAAGTGTTGCTTTTGGTCCCATCTATAGTTTTTCTCATTTCCTTTGTGGTTTTTTTTTTTTTTTTTGATTTACCTATTTATTTAAAAAAAAACCCTGTGTCCTGTGTATGCATATTGTGAGCAACTATTTACATATTTTTGTTCTAACTACATTAAGTTCCTTAATAGAATAGAAGAGATTTGCTCTCCAGACATCCTTGCATTTTCTTTGCCGTCCTGAAGGCACTTAAGTAAGAGTGACTGAATAAGGTGGGGTTTGAATTTTAGACTGGTGGTGACTATGGAACCCTTACACCTTCCATCCCTCTAAGCCTAACACGTGCATACCTGAAGGATTCTGCCCTCTTTCCTGTCCCCCAAGAATATTTTCAATTATTACTCTGTAAATCAACAAAAACCAACCTGCCAGGGATACACATTTTATTTATTGTGGTAGCTTCTAAATCACTCTGTAACAATCCTCAGGTAACTGTTTCTAGAGTGAAGGAATTGATGAATACTTGGTTTCTAGGTTAAATAATGTGGCAGTTACCTAAGTCACACCGAAAAGAAACTCTGCCACCTTGACTATTTAATAATTATAGTATAACTCATTATTTATCTGACTTTTTTCAAAGTTATTTGCATTTTGAAATTTCTCTTCAATTTTGGAGTACTAAATACTTCCATTGATAGTTCTTAGACAGACCTTAAATTATTAAAACAATAAAAGTGTCACTATGAAAAATAATTTAGCTATATGATTTATACTTTTAGATATAGCAGAGACTATAAAGAAATAAGAATGAGGTAAAGCATGTCAGTCTCACCCAGGTATAATTTTATGTTGTCCTAGATGATCTACTTTCTTACATCGTCTTAATATGTAGTACAATAGGAAAGCTAGCTACTTGCCATCAGCAGCAATTTAAGTTTAAATTAATTAAACAGCTTGAAAAGTTAAAAATTCTGTCGCTCAATTGGATGAGCTACATTTCAAGTGCTCAGTAGCTGCGTGTGGCTTGTAGCCATTTCCTTGGATAGCACAATAAAAAGGACTTAGGCCATCATAGAAAGTTCTCGTAGTTTTAATAGAGTATCTATCATCTATGTAACTCTACCATTTGTCTTATCTCATTGTCATTAGAGGTTTTTATTTATATTTTAAAAATGAATTTTATCCTTAAAATACTAACATTTCTTAAAAATCTCATTTCCCCTGTATATTTATCAAGTGTGTATTTAGATCAACATTTTTTCCTTCTTTTTGCTTTATTATTTATCAAGATGGTCAACCCCTGAAAATTTCACCATTATTTAAAACTCTAGATATAGTTGAAGTAGTGCCTTACTTATAAAGACAACATGATAATGTCTCCATGTGCCTCTTCTGTCATATACGGTGAAAAAAATAATAAGTTGTGATTCTCTTTCTTTATCTTATTAAGTAAATTATATGGTCATTTTTTATGGAGCTTCCATAGTTAGAGATGTAAAACAGCAATTTCTCGGTTCTATAGCATGACATAGTTCAGAGCTGAGATTAGAGAAACCCCGTAGAGTTGTTAATACTTGAGGGCATCCCCAACTAGAAAAGTATGTGAATTTAGGCATGGGAGGAAGGAAGGATCTGCTTTAAATTTAGTGTAGGGTCACTGAATCTTAATGATAGATTAAACAAGGGAGGTAGAATAATGAATAGGGGTATGCTGTGTGTAGCACTAATACCAGAAGTCCATGGTTTGTGGCGGTTTTTTATGTCCTTTCTCATATGGTTTTTGAATAGAGCAGGTTATGGCGGGGATGAGCTAAGGAATAGCTTTGTTAATGAATAAATAGGAGTAATTTTTTTTAACAGGAGACTTCAGACAGTTTGTTTAGAATGTGTACTTATTTAATGAATTATGTCATTAATTTTTTCCCATTTTAATAATATATCAAGTGATAATCCTAAGGTGTTCCTAGTATTTTCTTTCTAAATAAGCTATATCTACATTTTAGAGCCAGCCTTAACAGCAAAACCCTTGGGTTAGGATTTTAAGTGCCTTAATTAAAAGCCAGTTAAATGGAGCTTCTGAACATTGGCAGCCTCATTCCTTGGAGTTTGATGTGTATTAAGCTTTCGTTTATAGTGTCCATTCACTTGGCATTTGGAGCCAGTTTCCAACTCTGTTTCATTCAAAAATCAAAGTTAACTAGGTGTGTAATTTTGTGCTTGTCCTTTTGTAACTTTGCTCTTGGCCAGTGCAGCTATTTTTCTGAAGATGGGCTCTTTACTCTTTCACCTAACATCTCTCTTAGAATAATGGTGAAATCTGATCATGAAAAGTGGCAAGTTCGAATTTTAAAGTCTGATCAAATGTACTGTTAAATATCGTGGGGGTTGTTCTTTGGAGAAACTTAGTTTACATTTCCTAAAGGAGAGATTAAGTAGGTTGTCTCTGGTGCCCAAGTTAAGCAGAGTCAAGGGAAATGAAACTCTCCTGACTCCAGAGCTCCAAATGCAAACACTGGCCTAGTTGTTCCCAAACTTTCTTCTTGATGTGGGTGACTTGAATGGTTTATTTTCACTTGATGAACCACACCCCCAGGCCACTTTAGTATTCATGGCAGACCCCAACACTAAGTCCCTTTGTTGTCTTTGTTATTTGCATTTTTTTTGTTAACAAGAAAAGATAAAATTATTAGGGACCTGATTATAGGCTGAAGTTCTATTGCTGATGGTTCCCACCACTTTTTTCACATCTCAGAGAAAGCAAAGGCTAGGATGGGCAGTAGAATGCAGTAAAGCAAACATAAACATCATGTCTGAGCTTCAGTGTGATATTTATAGGGTTTTTTTTGTGTGTGTGTGTGGTGGTGGTGGTGGTGGTGGTGTTGTTTTCCCACATTATAAAAATTGTTATTTGCCTAAACATCATCAACATTTAAATTTTTGAAATGCTTACTCAATTGTCCTCATTGGTTAAGAGTGTTTGAAATCTGCTTTATCATTGTAACTTAGGCATTAACTGAATGAAGGAAATTTAAACAAGTAATTTAATTTACTTGAAATAAAAAAGAAATTCAATTCTATTAAAAAAAAAGATGTGCCAAGTAGTTTAAAAGCATTGCCCATATCCTCTTTCTTACACATAAAATTTCATTTTAGAACTCACAGACGTTGCAGATATAACATAGCTATTTCTAATAAGAATTTCACTTATCCAAATCAAAGGCATAGATAAAGGAGTTGGTAAGAATGTCCATTGGTTGAGAGAGAGAGAAAACTGGAATAGCAAGGTAGGGAAGACTTGATCTACTGTACATTGTCTAAGTAAGAGTAGCAATGCCATAGTGTGAATCTCATCGTATTCTTTTACTCCAGTTGAAACCTTTGAGGGAGACTCAGAAGGCATTGGTTGGTGATGATAAGAGGAGTGTTTGCTGGTAGTCAAATGAGAAAACTTACTTAATAATATCTTATCTTAATATTCTTTTCTTCTTTTGCTTTGGTTTATTTCTTTGGATGATTGTTGATCTTGCTGTTTCTCTCTGTTATTTGTGACCTCAGGAACTGCCCTCTTACCATGGAAGCAACAGTCAGTTATGTAATAATAACCAGTTGCTATTTGCTCTGGCAGTTTTTCTTTCTAAATAGCACTTTACAGCACAAAAATTGACAGCCAGCAACTATCCTTCATTGCTTGTTCAGTACAGCAGTTGTGGAGAGGTTCTCTGGTTCTTGTGATAGAGACTGCCTGTAGTTAGTCACTCTCACTTGTTCCCACTTGATGACCACTGTGTAGAGTAAGTGTGAATGGTCTCAGAAAACTCATAAATGTGACTCTCTGTGGTAGTTAGTACATGACAGTAATCCCAGCACTCTGAACAGTTAGGCTGAGGCGAGGGAGTCCCAGGCCAGACTGGATTAGGTAGTGAGATCCTGTCTTGAAGAAGAACATAAGAAAATTCCTTATTTACAATTATGAAAGTGTTGAATGGAAAGAATTTTAAAAATAACTTACCACAACCTTTATTTTACAGACAAAATTAAGGTTAAGAAATCTATTGTAATTATGAAAGAATCTAGACCCTAGAGTTTCATAGAGCTATTCTGTGCTCACATTTACTAAGTGGAGGAAGCTTGAACCAATTACTTTATGGAGCCTCAGCTTTTGTACTTGTAAAATAAATATAACAATACAAGTAAAGGTTATTGTGGGCATGATACAGTAATATAAACTAGGAACTACTGACTATCATTACTTGTTCAGTTTTCTCTCCCATTTCTGTACTCAGCACCATCCAGATAATTAATAGGACAACTGAAATAAAAACCCAGGTTGTTCTGTTGCAAGTTTCTTTACTTTGCATAAAAACATTTAAAAAATTCCTCCTTAAAGATGAAAAAGAGAAATTATACAGAAATGTGAAATGAGTCATAATCTCATGCTATAGAAAGAATAAAATTGAGTATTTGTTATATATCTTTATGGTTTTCTATGAATAATATAGTATGGATATGTGCACATATATGCAAGCAACAATGAACATTATTTTGCAATCTTTTTTTCCTTTTTCGTGGTGCTGGGAATTAAACATGGGGCATTGCGTATAATAGGCAAGCCCTCAAAACTGAGCTGTATCTTCAGCTCCTAGCTTTAAAAAATGTTAGCATCTATTAATTGCACATAATAATGAGTTTGATCATGACATTTTCATACATATGTATAATGTATTTCCATCATACTCATTCCCTGCTAGCTTCCCTTGTCCTTTGTCTCCCTCTATTTCCCATTAAGCTCTTTATCTTTCCAGCTAGTCCCTATCTATTTTCATATCTTGTTTTTTAATGTATTTTTTTTATCCCAGTGAGTTTCATTAGGGTTGTTTGCAGGAACAAGTATTTTATACCATTGGCTACACCACAGAAGAAAATGTCATAGGGAGGGGTGAGGCCTTATTATCTCCTCTCCCCTCCATGACAGTGTGTGTTGTTAATCCCAATCTTGAGATCTTCTGCAGGTAATTACATCTGCTGTGAGTGCCAGAGTGCTGCAGCTGTTGTTCAGAAGTCAGCCTTCCACACCTCTCCCCTACTTCTATGGCTCTTAATACCACACTCCCCTTCTGTAATTTTTTTTGAGCTTTGGAGGAGGTGATACAGATGCCCTATTTCTGGCTGTAGCCCCTAGTTTTTAACATCTTCTACATCAAGAAGTAGCTTTTTTTCCCCTGTAAAGGACCAGATAATAAAGTTTTTAAAACCTTCAAGATACAGTGTGTTGGTTCTAGTCAACCCCTCTAATACTGAAGCAGCCAGAGACCATATGAAAACAAATAGGAATGGTGAGGTCCTAGTGGAATTTGCTGGTAGAAACAAACAGCACAGGCTT
This sequence comes from Peromyscus aztecus, assembly GCA_902168405.1. NCBI lineage: Eukaryota > Metazoa > Chordata > Mammalia > Rodentia > Cricetidae > Peromyscus > Peromyscus aztecus. The sequence continues at coordinate 25,233 of CABHPQ010140276.1, read as the reverse complement.
ACTAGCCTTTGGGATACTCTTTGCAGGCTCTGCTTTAATGTCCTAAAACTGGGGTCTTTGCATTTGATGGAGCCCTTTTCTTTTAACTCAGTCGTGAGGGTGCTGGAATCTCACAGCCCCAGAAAATGTTCACTGAATGAGTGGTTCCAGATTCTTTTCTTACAAATTCAAAGAATGAAATTTATGGATCATTAGAAGGCCAAGTCTTAGAAATTTTGTTAAAGAAAGCTTAAGTGAGAAGACAGTTCCTATGATGTAGTAGAAATAGTCCATAAAACTGCTCTATGGCTTTTTGGGTCTATTGGCTGACCAGGGTAGAGCATATCCACCAGGTGTACAGGTGCTCTTAGTTTGGGCCAAGTCCTCCTTGCTCTAAAACTGCCTGACTAGTTGCTCTCTGCTCTCAGCACAGTCACTTTAGTGTTGCATATTTCATTTATTTAACTGTCTGTCTTCTAGATTAGATTGTACCAGTTTTGTGTTTGGTGGACAAGGCTACGGTGAATATGCTTGTATCTAAGTATTTGTTAACATGTATAATATCCTTGAAATTAACCAGTGCATTGCTTTTGGCACATCTTGTTTTACCCATTGAAATTGAAATTTAAAATCAGAACATTTCTGACATACAAGTACTTTCTGGTTCATGCACAATCTTTTGTCTTGTCTTTTTTGTTGCCCTCTCTTCTCCTGGGATCTGACTCAGACAGAGCTTTGCCTATGCTGAACACGTGCTCTACCATTGGTAGACTAGGACGTAAATTGAACGAGAGGGACTAATATATAAATTGGACTTTGTAGAATGAATGTCATCTAACATAAGACTCTTGAAAATATTCTCATATTGTGGCACTTATTTCTAGGTTTTACTTATTAATTGGCATTTTCCTTCCTGATGGTACAAACTCATTAATTTATTTCATTTTATGTGGGGAGAATTTTAAGAGAATTTAAAATACCTGCTGTTTTATTCACTATAGGCAGTAAACCAACCATTTTCTTCCTTGATATTTATTAGTCTGTCATGAGCTCACTATGAGAGAAATATAGATGAAAACACTTGTGACTTTCCACAATATCAGAATTTATTGAAAGACAGTGAATTTACTAGGTTCAGGGATTTCAGTGAGAGTAGTTTGCCATCCAATTTCACCTACCTTATGGGATTTCTAGAAATTTATTCATTCTTAAAAGGGACAGGGCCCCTTAAGCATAGACTTTGAAGGTTTTAAAAATCAGTTAACTAAAGAGGTATGGCTATCTGGAGGAACCTGTATATGAAATTTCTAATTTTCAAACTTCAGACTGGTAAGAATTACCTTCAGGGCTGGTTCCAACTCACCATGCAAGGCCTCAGAGTGCCCAGCACTGTGGGATGCACAGGGCCCGGGAATATGCATCTCTGATTCCTTCCAGCTGATAACACTACTTCTTAGAGAACTACTGTTGTAGAAAATCATTGACCTCATTTATTTATAATATCATTATCAACTTCTTACTTTCTCCAAAACCTCTTCTAATCCACTAAGTTCTTAATATTTAGCCTTTTTAACATTTGTGATATATAGCCTATTTTCTCATCTATGAATTTTTATAGTTCTTTCAGAATTAGGTTTTGAGAACTAGGAATGTAGCTCAGTTGGTAAAGTGATTACATAACATGCATGAAGCCATGGATTATTTCCATAGCACCACATAAGCCTGGTGTGGTGGTGTATACCTGGTAATGGAGGCAGGGTGATCAGAATATTTGAAGTCATTCTATTCTACACAGTTCTAGGCCAGCTTGGGATACCAAGACTTAAGAAAAAAGTCTTTTATCTTTAAATATAGACTTGAATTTTAAGTAGCTATAAACTTAGTTTTATTTAAACCCCCAACTTAAGTTAGTTTGGTTTAAATGTAATGTAGCTTTTGTAATTTTTATAGTATTTTTATTTTCACCAAGGTTTCAGTATAATTACCATGTTTCTAGTGGAAATGTCTAATCTTATTTTTGGTAGTTTTTCATGATGGCCAAAATCCATTTACAATTACATGTGTTTAAACTAGATTCTGTACTTGATTCACTTTATTATCACCATCCCAATAACCTAGTGAAATGCCTGCTGCCCTGTTTCATTATAGGGAAGAAGCAAAATACATTTTGTAAGTATGGTAAAAGCAGAACTAAGGTACAGTTGTTAAAGTGAAGAATTCATTTAGAATCACAAGATGTTTTAAAAGTGCAGAATACAGTTTGTTCAAGTCTGGTTGAAAAGCACTTGAATTTTATAGGCCTCTTCATTGTTTTCTGGAAAGATGGTATTTGAGAAAAAGAAATTCTTGAGTTACTGTTTTTATGAGGAGAAAATTGCTTGGTCTTTTAATGGTTAATGAGAAGAAGTAATAGTTAAACACTTGGAGCATTGATTTCTGATTTGAATTCTCTAACACAGGCCAGCCCTGGGGGAAGGGGGAAAGCTTGCTAATTAACATTTGATTACTGATGCCACCTTCTCATTCCCCTTGCACCATCCGGTTTCAAATGCTTTTTTGTTCAGGAAGGATTTTTAGACTTGCATCTTAGTAAAACAAATCCATGTGCAACTGCAGTGCATGTACAATATGTTAAAAAGAAGAAAAAGGAAAGGCATTAGATATGTAGTATGTGTTCAAAGCCCTTTCGTTCTGAATCAGAAGTGATTGGTTTCTTAACTACACAAGCCTTTCAGAGCACAAGAGATTGCCAGGAAACTGAGATTCAGCCTGGTTGTGTGCCTTGTTTTGATTTAAACAGACCACAGCAAACACTTACTTGTTTCATGCTGTTGCAGTTCATAGTTCGATCTATTTCAAATTTGGATAAGCTCAGGTTCTGCTATGTCCAGAAGCCTTTTTTCTTGTAACAGTGGCAGGAAAATCGTATCAGATGCCTGCAGTTTCATGATACTTTTTGTAAGGATAAAATGTGTGCTAGTATCTTAATTCAGAAAATCCAGGACCAATTTAAAACTGTTCTGAACCCATATCAATTAAATATATTTTTCCTACATTAAATGTTAAATAAATGAAAACGAAAGGGCCCGATTTCGAAGATTTTTAGTGAAGTGAATTAAAAAAATCTTTCCAACTGTTAACACATAGGTAGCAGTTTTCTGTCCATTGTCTTACTGATGACATAGTTGAAGGAATAGTTACTTAAAAAACTGTGTGGCAGCCTTTATTTTAAGATGACATCTTGTGAGGGGAAACTATCAATTAGGTTTTTATTAAGGTATAAGAAAAATAAAGACTAAGAATTTTCTTTATCCAAGAAAAAAATATTTAATGCTTCTATATCTGTATTTCTCATCTGGAATTATTTGCATTTTTCTCTTTGATGTGTGTTATACTTACTGACTCTACTGCCATTCTTCCACTTTAGAAAATTAAGGCTTGAGTCTGAATGATTGTAAACGCCCTAATTATGTCCTTGTCTTGCATATACTTAGCTCTTCTTATTCTGCACCCAGGATTAACTCCAGTATCTTCATGAAATCATAGGATTTTATAGCATTGAAAAGCAGAAATGATCATGTTTTATTCTTTTCTAAGGTTGAGTGAGCTGAATCTCAGAAAGGCCCCACCAATTTGCCCACAGTAATAGCTGTGGGATTAGAATTCGAACTCGAGTTATGCCTCAGCACATACCTGGGCGGCATTTAAAATTCCTCGAGAAAAGTTTTGACAGTTTTATCAGTATTTAGTTTACAAGCAAAGCCTTTCCGATAACTGACAGTGTTACCTACTAAACTTAATAGGCTTTTTAGTTTCAGTTGGAATAACTAAGAACAACTCATTTGAATTTAATCTGACTTGAGTCAAAATTTTAAAGTTCAGCATTTAGTAGGGTAATTTTCCTAAGAATGTTTCTCTAAGAAATTCTAGTGAAATTTCACTCAAAGAACTGTTTGAAATTTTAAGTGAATTTAAAAGAAAACTTGGGGAAAGATGATTTCTTATGAATATACATATACTGAGCACGCCATCATAAAATGGTCCTTCCTCCAGTGCTATGTTTAATATTAAAATCTCCATAGATATTGAGGAACTATGAATTTTAAAGTAGAGGAAATTAGCATTTTAAAAAATTATTGTAGTATTTAGGTACATGTTAACAATGAAAGTAATTAATAATCAGCATCATATCCTACACTGTCTCAGGTTATTCTGGTGTGTGTGTGTGTGTGTGTGTGTGTGTGTGTGTGTGTGTGTGTGTG
>CABHPQ010140276.1:0-20982 GCA_902168405.1 Peromyscus aztecus | reverse complement strand
GTGTGTGTGTGTGTGTGTGTGTGTGTGTGTGTGTGTGTGTGTGTGTGAGTGTGTATGCTCATCTGAAGCAGTGGAGAAAAACTCTCTTTAAAAAAATTAGAAAGCAGGTCTGGTGAAGGGGCTGTCTGTAGGCGCCATGTCAGGCCGCGAAGGTGGCCAAAAGAAGCCCCTGAAACAGCCCAAGAAGCAGACCAAGGAGATGGACGAGGAAGATAAGGCTTTCAAGCAGAAACAGAAAGAGGAGCAGAAGAAACTCGTGGAGCTAAAAGCCAAGGGACCCCTGGCCACAGGTGGAATTAAGGGCAAGGGACCCCTGGCCACAGGTGGAATTAAGAAATCTGGCAAAAAGTAAGCTGTTCCTCATATCTGAGATGATGGTGACCCTCTTCCATTCCTATTTAAACATCTGGATTCCCTGCCATAACATCTTTGCCACCTACAGTCAAAATGAAGTGTTACCCTGGAGCCTGTTGTACATTGTAATAAACTTTTGTAAAAAAAAAATTATAATAATAAATAATACAATGGCTCATTGTCTCTAGTGTTCAGCAATTCCTACCTCAGCTGCGAATTTAAAGTAAACTCAGTCCGAAATCCTACCAGAGCTGTTTCATCTTTGTTGTACTCTGAATTCTATCACTTTGAATTAATTAAACCAACTCATTAAAAGGCTAAAAAAAAAATTTAGAAAGCAGATTCCAGAAAAATCTATGGTTAGTCTAGAACTTGAAATTCAAATATACTATAGTTCGTTTTAATGTTCAGCTGGCAACCATAGTATTTATTATAGTCATTCAGAGCTAACTGAAACATTGCATGGTTTAGCAGCCTCAAATCTCATAGATTTAGAGCTTAACACAAAGCAAGAATTGAAAAGATTTTGAAGGTTTAGCATGATTTTGAACCAGTGCTGATCAAGAAAATATGTAAGACAAAAAAGTCCCTTAGGAAATGTTACCCAGTGAAGTGTCACTTGTTCTTACTTAACTGGAATTTAACAGTCTCTGAAGATGAAGCTGCATCAGAAATGGTATTTCAGTATTCTCAGTATTATCAGCTGAGAATGTCAGCTACAGTGAACCCACCTCTGCGTATTCAGTCTACCTTTCTCAGATACTCACAATCTCTCAATTACTTTCTTGCCTCCCTTTTCTCATGGCTTTCTCACCTCGTCCCATTTTCTATTTTCTTTTCCTGTTCTTACCATCATCCCTATCTCCTGTTCCTTTGGCCCATTCCCTTGCTTCTCTCCACTTCTGTTCTCTTTAGTCTCTCTCCTTCTCTAGAACTGTGTGTCTTTGATCTGCTTCATAGGAACTTCAAATTCATCTGCATTATTTTATACACAACTATGTTTTGTCATTCAAGTTCCTCAAAGACTACTTAAAAAATAATTACTTGTGCATTTGCTTTGAGTACTGAGTAATTTTTCCTTCACTGTACATTTGTGATTTAAACTCATCAGTAAAGGCAATGGACTTTTTATATTTCTTTTACTAAACTCACTATTTTGATGTCTCTGTTACCACTTTGCTTTATAATGATAAAGTCTGCCTATAGTTACAGCATGGACTTAAGTTTGAAAAGCCAATTTGTTTTCACTTAAATTGCTGTTTAATGATTGTGGTTTAGCATGAGATTCTTTTGTCATAATCGGAGAGTACTTTGTGAATTTAGCCTCTGCATTGGAACAATCAAACATTAGCCTAATATGCTTTACATGGTACTCTCACAGCTAAGTTCTGTCTGCATTAACAAGTTTATTCTATGACAAGTTGCTTAACAGATGTCATTCTTGGAAGGACAATGAAGCCAAATACTTGTGCAATGGCTAACATTAATTTAACTTTGATCACTTTTGTTCAGCACATCAGTCTGGCGTTGTGCTTTATACCAACATAGCTCTATAGCCAGAACATGCTTTTCAGGCTTAGAATAGCAGAGGAATGTCATTCAGTTCAGTGCAGTTATATATGAGTTAATGAAAGAAGAAAATACTGTTTATTTCATAATAATGTATCATTGTTTTTTGGAATTAAGAAAGAATCTATGGAATTTCACTCCAAAGTTACTTGTTTATGTGCCCATCGTCTTTTGGGGTAACCTCTCCACCTTTTCAACACATACACAGTTTTCTTCTTTCTTTTGTTCGAAAATAGCTGGTGCTCTATGGTGTATTTAAGCACTCAAAATGTAAATTTAAATAAAAAAATTTTGTCTTGAAGTATAAAGATTCTTTATACTTTCTTTTCTGTCTTTTGTCTTTTATGAGTATAATGCTTTGATTATTGACGTACCTTTGTCCCCAAGAGCACTAATACATAAGTGTGACTAAATAGACTCAACTAGTGAAAGTGTTTAAAGTTGGGTCTAGTTGCCTTTGGCTGAGTTGTTGGATTGGCAAGGACTGATCAAAATTTCCAAACTTGATGTGATGATTGTACGAAAAATTTTGCACGGTAGCCTGAGCATTGCTGAGAGGCTCTGGAGAAAAGCTGCTTGTTTAAATTGAGTGGGGATCAAGCTGTGTCCCAAACTCCTCAGATCTCATGGTGATTCTTTTTCTTCCTCAGGTGTACATTAGAGATAAAATTAGGTTGAGTTCCATGTTTTGTTTTGTTTTTTTCCTCAGTGTGTACATATCTCTGTTTCACTGGAAGGGTAACTTAGATATGTTTGTGTATAATAAAGAGTAACAGGGTAGCCAAATGCTGTAGCTAAACAGCTCGACACTTTACAGTTCTGCATTCAGAAGCATAAATTAGTGCAGTTTGTTGAGCAGCCATATTAAAGTCTTCGAAGATATGTGTAATATCTCAAAATCAGCCTGGGTGTTAGAGTATATTATCAGATGGACTGCCTCTTCATTATTATAATTAGAGAATTATTTTAATTGTAAATGAAGAATGAAATAGAATTTCTGTATGTTGTGTAGAAAAAAATGCTAAGAAATTAAAGAGAAGTATGATCCTCTGGGAGGTGTGGCTTTGCAGATACCTTCTAAATTGTCCAAGCTGGTCCCTTACTCGAGGTCCCGCTGCCTTAAAATGGAGTACCGGAATTGCAGCTGTGAGCCCACACCCTCAGCAAGATATGATCCTTCCTAAGTCACTGGATAGCAGATAGTTGAATTCTCCACAACCTTGTTTTGATGACTTGACTCTTCTCCCTTTAAAGTGAAAGGTACAATATTGCTGTTAGGCAGGAATTTTAGCGTTGTTTTTATTCTTTGTTTGTTTCATTGCTTGTTTTGAGACAAGATCTCACTAAGTAGCTCTGACTGTCCTGGAATTCACTATGTAGCAATTATTTTTGTCTTTAGGGGAGACTAAAATATGATATTAATGGAAACCTCAAGTTAGTTTTTCATTTGGGATGATGTCAAAGAAATCACCTAACCTGCTTTATATTTGTTTTATGCCATTGAAACTAAAACATAAAGTAACTTCAGTCCCTTTCCTCTTTAACAGAAATTCACTTTCTTCTCATTAATGAAAACTTGAAATATACCTTTGTTTGATCATAAAGTTTTAAAATTCAGTTACTTATAAACATTTATAAACGTAGTCACCTTTCAGTGAACCATTGCCTGAAGTTTCTTAACTGAAAAGTTACTTGAAGTCAGCCAGTGATCAAAAACCAGTCATGATGGGTCTGGAGAGATGACTCAGTGCTTAAGAGTATGTACTGCACTTGCAGAGAACTTGAGTTTTGTTTTGGGGTTGGTTTTGTTGTTTGTTTGTTTACAACTGTTTTTATTTATTTTTTGAAAATTTCATACAATATATTGGAGTCTGATTTGTTGTGGGAGCCCACAGAGGCTTCCTTGTGAGAACTTAGGGTCAGAGAATCTGAGCTTGCTTTACCCAGCAGGGCTGCTTAAGGAGATGATTTGACCATGAATGTGGTTACCAGGTGTTAGGAAGGGTCTACACTTGGCTGTATGTTACTGCTTTGATCTTCCAAGTGGAGAAGTCTTTTGCTGCTTCCCTTAGCATATTATAAAAGTTCTTTTCAATAAAGGATGCGGCTGGTGGATATTGACCCAGGCTCTCCCAAAGCTATCCTGTGTTTCTGTCTTTCTTCTTGTCAGCTAGGTTCTATTTCTGTCTGTCATTTCTTAATTACTCGCTCCTCCACCTAAGAACCCTTCAAAAGGTGGGAGCAGGACTCCCACAATTTGTGTTGGCTAACTATCCTGAACATAAGGATACACTTGTATCTTCGGCTCCAGGGAATCCCAAGCCTCTAGATTCTGAATGCACCCATACTCACATTCACATGTCTATCTATACACACCCATGCATACACTTAAAAAAAAAATCACAAAAGAAAGTTATTTCTTGAAATATTACTTCACCTAACCTTCATTGAAATTCTGCTCTTGCAGTTATTGTATTTTTTAAACTTTTGTAAAATTTTCTGACTTGTATTCTAAATTATTGATTTGAAGCTAAAAGAAAATATGAAGCCAGGCAGTGGTGGCTCAGGCTTTTAATCCCAGCACTCGGGAGGCAGAGCCAGGAGGATCTCTGTGAGTTCGAGGCCAGCCTGGTCTACAAAGCGAGTTCCAGGAAAGGTGCAAAGCTACACAGAGAAACCCTGTTTCGAAAAAGAAGGAAAAAAAAAAAAAAGGAAAAAAAATATGAAACATGTTTTATGTTAAATAAATGAATTAAAGTTACCATGATTAAAATAACATCAAAATCCTGTAATAATCCTATTGCTTTCTTTTTATAGGTAAAGAGAAATGTGTATGACCTTACAAGCATACCTGTTCGACATCAGTTATGGGAGGGCTGGCCAGCTTCTGCCTCTGATGACTCAGTAAGTTACAGTCCAGTTTATAACGTCCCTGTGCAGTACATTTGGCGTTTACAAGCAGAATCAAATGCTTTTGAATTTTCCATTGAAAGAACTTTTTATTTACGTCAAATCATGTCAAAAAATTTTTAAAAATTGTAATAGTTTGAACACATTTATAGAACAAATGTCATAAGCCAAGCACATTAACATTATTTTGGTAATGATTTGTATCAGTGTCAGGAACTTAATATTTCTTGATTTGACTTAAACTTTTCTTTGATGAGAATATCTCTGGTTATTAATAAGATGTTTGAGGTGAAGAAAAAAACTTCCCTAAATTATAGATATTTCAAAATTAACCAAACACATATACATATACACATACATACATATTTATGTTCGTATGTACATATGTATGTGTGTGTATGTGAATAGTCTGTTGCTTTAAAAATTGCTACATTTTTCTGTTGATATAAATAGCACATATCTTTAAATAGTTCTATACATTTATTACAATAAAAAAATCAAGAAAATATTAGCTTGTTATCTGACAATGATATCATGTTTTAAATACTTTCTATTATAAATTTGGAATCCTCTTCCATCTCTGCCATTTTTTCCAATAATTATCTCTTTTCCAAAACAATACATTTTTTTTATCTTAAGCCCACTGACTTGAAGTTTTGTTTCATCTCTCTCCATATTTACTTACTTACCTGTTCAAAACAGATAACTGTCTTGTTTTGGGATTGGTTTTGTTGTTTGTTTAAAACTGTTTTTATTTATTTTTGAAAATTTGATACAATATATTGGAGTCTGATTTGTGTTGGCTAACTATTCTGAACATTAGGCCCATTATCACTCCATTGGAGAAAACTGATTTTCCCCTCCTAGCAGCTATTGATTGCAAGTAACTTCTTAGGTGTGGATGGGAGTTTGTGTCCACTTTTCCTTCTCTATGCTAGGATTTTGTTTGGCTTAAATTTGTGTACCAGGAAGTATTCAGTTTGTGTGCACATCAGCCCTCTTGGGTCTGTGACTGTTTCCCTTGAGGTTGTTTACCACTTCTGGCTCATGTAATTATTCTATCCCCTCCTCCGCATAGATTCCTGATTCTTGAGGGTAGGGGTGTGATACAGACATTCCGTTTAGGGCTGAGCACTCCAAAATCTCTTACTGTCTGCATGTTGTCCAGCTGTGGGTCTCTATGCTAATTATGCTTCTCTGATGAGGTCTGAGAGATGCATTGACATGTGGGTATAGCAGTATGTCATTAGGAATCAATCACTTTATGTGTATGTATCTGTTGGTGGTGGAGTACAGAAGAGGGGGTCATATCCTCTGGAACTCAACTTACAGGTAGTTGTGAGCCCCCAGTATGGGTGCTAGGAACTGAACTCAGGTCCTCTGGAAGAGCAAGAGGTGCCCATAACTACCAAGCAATCTTTCCAGCCCATAAACATTTTAAAATGCAAATAGGAGGATAGTTCAGGAATTGTAAGTTAAATCTAATTTTTAAAGATAAATAGTGCTAAAGAGAAATGAGGACTTTGTAAACATTGTGTAATACTAAAATCATGATTATAGCTAAGACTTGATTTAGCTTTTCATTTTTTTTTTTTAAATAAATACTACACCTGTCTGGACAGTTTCTTTTCTTCTGTCATTGCTATCTAACGTTTTAAAACATTCTTTTTGGAAGACAAGATAATTCTAAGGCAGTTTATTGATGAAGATGCTATTTAAGTCTAGTTATAAACCGCGTGCCTTTGGAAAAATGCTTGGGTTTCAAAACTAAAAAGAACCAGAAAACAGTAGGACTCTTTGCTATTACTTGCATAATAGTATGACATTAGAAGTATTGGTGGGTGGCCACTGCCAAAATAATGCTGTAGGTGCTGCTGCTTTGTAAGTTTTGTGTGCTGGCTTCAGTGGTTTATTTGGTTGTTTTTCCTGTTAAGGTCTAAGAAGACATGAAAAGTAGAAATGCTCTGAGTGTTGTTTAAACTCATAATAAGACATAAAGACCATTATTAGAAGTACATAATTTAAGATCCAAGCACATCACTAAAATTCTCTAAAGCTTGGCCACTTTCCACCATTTTTGTGAAGATTAATGATAACATATTTATACTGTGTGGCTTACAGTAGACATTAAAGACCTCAGTCAGTCAGTATTGTCCTTAAGATAGCTCATGTATCATAGGTAAGAATTGACTGATATGAGCATATGAAAGAATATCTGAAATTTGCTACAAAATTACCTGTGGAGTGAGGAATGAGTGAGAATAGAGACAATCCAGATTATCCATGTACTGGGCAGTACTGAATCTGAGTAATATATGTGATTGATATATCTGAAGTTTACTGTAATTTAAAGTCAATAGTAACTAGCTGAGGTGACAGTAGAGACAGAAGATGATGGAGAAAGTCTTAAAATGCAAGGCTGCCCAGGCTGTAGAGTAGATACAAGAGCTCTAAGTGTAGATTAAAAAATGGTTTTGACCCCACACTTGCAGAAACCAGGAAATATGCTGATAGAGTACAAACAAACTCAAAAGTAACAGGAAAAGTAAGCAAAATAGGACATATTCCTCTGTACTAAAGTACCTTATACATTATGTGTTCTTATTTATTGAATTAGTTTAATACAGTCTTTTATGAGACCCATGTTTTAATATTTGTGTAAGATTTTACTTTTAGCAAAGAATTGCAATGTAATTCCATTACTATAGGAAAATATAAGAAGCAGGTTAAGCTGACAGTAACCAGAAATGTAACCCTACCTGGGGCTGTATCAGTCACAGCAGGCATGAGAGGGAATCCCCATTAAGCTTCATCCTGTTGCCTCATTATTCATATTTGCACCTTTTCCCAAGACCTGTGAAGTGGTGCCTGCCCACACTTCCCCAGAGCAAATGTTGCCACATTGGCAGGATGTGCCTTGAGCTGCATGATTTGACACAACGAAGATGTTTAGGGCCAGGCAGCAGCTTTTAACTAGTGCCACAGCAGATCTACTAGCTCCAGTGCTTAAGTGGAGGCCAGAATGTCAGAACTATGGTTTTGGAGAGAGTCTAGCCAAATGTCAGAAACTTTTGTTTCATTAGGACCTTAAAAACATGGAAAGCTAGTGCTTTACAAGTAATCTATTTTGTTGCAGGTGGTGGTGTTTTTAATACTTACTGAAAACACTCAAGTGGAGGCATCTGCTACAAAACAACAAGCTAGTCCTCACAGCTTAGGGCATGAATTTGGTACAGCTGAGAAATGTCAGCTGTGTAAACAGTCTGAAATGTGTTACCAACAGTAATATAATTAATTTCTTTCCAGGACAGTATGCCATAATTTAATACTTAGGATAACTTAACATTCAGTGACAAGTACCTGAAAACTTGCTTCTTGCTGCCAGGCTAGAAGATGGACTACAAAGGCCACTAAAAGTGAACTTTTTACACTTTCGCTGCTTGGTTGCAGGAGTTTTTATATAGCTTTGATTATATACAGAACATGCATACAGTGGCCTCCATGAATTTATGGAAATATAACAGACCAAGAAACTCATCAGTTTGGGGTGATGGAAAATGTTATAAACTTAAATTGTAGTAAATTGAATTGAACATTGAAAATGAGTAAATGACATAAAAGTTTGCATCCAGATAGCTTTTTGTCCTCTTGAGGAAGGATTAAAGAAGGATTATTTTATAATACTTCATTCATGTTTTTATACTGTATGAAAAATACCTGGTAGCAACAAAGAAAGGGTATTCTTCAGTATAGTTGTCATTAATTTTTGACTTAGAAAACAGGAAAAAGGAATGGACTTTGTGTAATTAGATTTTTGTACTGTCTTAAAGGACCTTAGAACCTGATAGACTTCAGTCTCTTGCTGTTTTCCAGCTACTAAATGACTCAGCAATCTCTGACATTGTTGCCATCTCTTCAGATTTGAAACGTGTTTTTGCTTATAGCTATATTCAGTGGGGCATGAGATCCTGTATGTTGTCCACAACTCCTGTAGTTCCCTTTGCACTCTTTCATCAGGGAACTGGGTATCCAAAGCTTCAGCAGCAGTGGAATGTTTTCATGCTGTGATAGTTCAACTGTGAGACAAGGAGTTGCAAGTAGGTGAAATCTCATCTAACACATGAGCGAGGACACAGTTGGCTTCCAGAGAGTAGAAATAAGTTTAACACTACAAACGATGTCTAGACATTTTATTATAATGCAATTTGAATATGTGTTCATTTAAAGTAATGCTTATAAAGCGGGAGAATCATGCAGTTTTAATATTTTATTTTAATACTTTATTGTCCTTTTTCTTTTGAGATTACCAGTGATCCTCCATAGTTCTATTATTGGCTAAGGAATGTTAACTCCAAAATTGACAAATTATGGTTTAGAATCAGAGGTTAGAGGGTGCATGTGTGTTAGTGGTCAAGAAACAACTTTTTCTTTTTTAAAACAAATTCTTTTTTATTATTATTTTTATATGCATTGGTGTTTGACCTGCATGCATGTCTTTGTGAGAGAGTTGGATCTACTATAACTTGAGTTACAGACACTTGTGAGCTGCCATGTGGGTGCTGAGAATTGAACCTGGGTCCTCTGGAAGAGCAGACAGTGCTCTTAACCACTGAGCCATCTCTCCAGCCCATGAAACAACTTTTTAAGTATTTTCACATCCGTAATGCAAGATCACTCAAGCAAATCCAGTACATAGTGGCATCTCTGTAAAAATAAAGCAAAATTTACACACACACACACACACACACACACCTTTTAAAATAATAATTTTTCTACTGTGATTTCTTCCTAACTTGATACCTTCCATAAACAGATGTCAAGTTACAGCCATTTTCCTGAGCAGGTGCCCCTGCCCTTTTCTTATAGAATCTGCTGTCCCAGTGCCGACTCCCACAGCTACCATATATTTAAACTTTGACATTATTAACTAAGTAAATTTATAGGCTTCTATGCGGCCACCCTAATCCATTCCTGTATGGTTAATATTTCTGAAGTATATCATGGAATGACACTCACCTTATCTACTTATCTTCCAGAGCAATCCATTATCTTTTTTATGTGCAAATTTTTATGCTGGCATTCAGAGTCGTCTATTTATTATTCTCACAACTTTCCATCTAGGTTTGTTTTCCATGCAGGCCAGGATTTAATGATGTGAGTGAGGGGTGGGGGAAAAATTAATTAATGAATCAGAACACAGGTGAGCAAACCAATCTGAGTTCATTGAATTTCAACATTGCTATTATTTGGATAAGTTGCAGAAGGTACCTTATCATCTACAAAATGAAGGCAATATTGACATCTTTGAAAGTCTATTGTGAAGATTCAGCCCATTAGGTCACATAATATGAAGGTTCCATTTTTGCTTGTTTTGTTTTTAACATAGGATCTTTGTAACATGAGTTTTAAAAGGTCTCATTAAAACAAACAAATAAAACCCAGAGCCAGATATTGGGATGAAAGCTGAAAGATCAGAGAAACAGAATAAGCCAGCTAGGTTCTTACCTCTATGAAATCCTCAGCTTGTTTCCTCATGCCTTATATAGCTTTCTGTGATCTGCCATATTACTTCCTGGGATTAAAGGCATGTGTCCTTCCCAAGCAAAGACATGAGATCTCAAGTGCTTGGATTAAAGGTGTGTGCCATCACTGCCTGGCTCTGTTTCCAGTCTGGCCTTGAACTCACAGAGATCCAGACTGATCTCTGCCTCCTGAGTGATAGGATTAAGGATGTGTGCCACCGCTGTCTGGCCTCTATGTCTAATCTAGTGGCTGGCTCGGCCCTCTGATCCCCAGATAAGTTTTATTGGGGTACATAGTATATCACCACATATCTTCTTTAGCCCAGTCTTACTTTGACTTTATGATTGTCCTGCTTCAGCCTCCAGAGTGCTGAAAATGTGGGTATGTTGCACAATGCTATAGCATAATGCTGTCATTTTTATAGGACAGATTAGTTACATGTATTTACCTAATGTAAAGGACACACATGATACAATGCAGAGATTGGCAGTTAGGACTGTTAGCCCAAATTGTATTTATCACCTGTTTTTGTCAGTAATGTTTTAGTGGGACACACCCATGCCATTTATTTATACATCATAGATAGTTACTTTCCCCGCTATGTTGGCAGGGATGTGGTTGCAACAGAAAACTTCAGGCCCACAGAACCTAAAATACCTTCTATAAGACCCTTTACAGTTTTTCAACCCCTGGTGTAATGTCTGGCATTTAGTAGGCATTCAACAAACATTAACTCCCTTTCCCTTGAGTAAACATCTTTATATAACTTGCACACTCAGACTCAGAAGCGTTCTTTGAGTAGCTTCAGGGTCATCTGATGCTGTTTAAATTACTTTGTTAACCTGTCTGAGGGCAGCTGGATTTGGGCAATCTTTGGACATTTTCACTGGCTTTTCTTTATTTGACAAGGTCATGGATAATGTTGCTTCTGAATGTAGTGAGACTCAGTAGCTTCGGGAGTTCATTGCCCCTGTCAACATGCAGAGTCTTTTCCAAATAACACAGGCAAAAGCTAAACAGAAGAAAGAAAAAATTTGAAAGCAGAAAAAAGAAAGAAAGAAAAAGTTTGGCTTTAAAAGGCAAGAAAAGTTGTGAAATGGACTCTATCCTGTACAGAGTAGAGCAGGAAGTTAGGATCATGGTGAACATACTCAATGGAAATATTTCCTAAGTAAATAGAAGGGAGAACACATAGAGCAAGTTTCCAAAAGGAACTTCATAAGCACTTACATCAAATTCTGTGAGTTTTCACTTCAGTTCATTAAAATCTCAGGCCGGCTAGTGTTGCTTCTGCCTCTGAAGTTGTAACTGCTCTGAGCATTTTCTTCCTTGTGTACACAAATAAAGAAGGATAAAATGTGGAACAACTGTTTCTCAGGAGGGGTTTGTTTTGTTTTGAGTGAGATTGGGTCTAACTATGTAGCTCAGGATGGTTTTAAGCTGTTCTGTCCTCCCACCTCAGCTACCCAAGTCCTGAGGTGACAGGTTTTTGCCACTGCACACAGCTTCAGATGTCTGTCAGGCATCTCATCACAGGAAGGGGAAGCCTTTGAAGAAGGAACAGATTAGTTCTGTGATAGTCTTGCATTATTCTTCTAGGAAACTTCTGAGCCCCACAGCTAAATTTTGTCAGAATACTAGCCAAAAAAATTGTGTATTGTTTCCCAAGTCTTCAGCCAAATATCAAGGTGCATTCATTGAGTTATGTTCCAGAGGCACAGCAAAGAAGAGTTGCCAGGAAAAAGAACTGCAAACAGTTTTGAGTGCTGACCAACCATAGCAGGATGCCTCATTGAATATGCCTGGCATTCAGCAGATACCATCAGAAGAGTTAGACCTTAGTGGAATGAATAAACTAGCTCAATATTGAACACTACTTGAATTTCATTTGTTAAAGCTCAAAAATAAAACTCAAAAGGAGCAAGTTGATAAACAAGTCAGTGGTGAAGCATAGTCTCATATTCACTTAAAAGTTATTAGGCATATGACAAGGAAGACCGTCTGACCCATAATCAGGACAGACTTCAGTAGGAAGACATATGCATAGAAAACTTGGATAATGAAATCAGCAACTGTGAACTTTAAACAGTTATTGTACATACTATGAATTTGCCCATGGGTTTAAATGAAAATGCAAAGTTAATGAGGGGATAACAAATATATAAAATAAAATATACTTCTCAAGATAAACAGTACAGTATCGGAAATGATGAGTAGCAAGATAGAAATGCAGGGTGGTACAACCATTGCGGGAAACAGTCAAACTGTGGTCATACGTTCCACATAAAGCTGATTTTGCAGACATTAAAAATGCAAATGTCAGCTGCACACCTTTAATCCTAGCACTCAGAAGGCAGAGGCAGGCAGATCTCTGAATTCAGCCCAGTTTGGTCTCCTGCATCAAAACAAAACAACAAAAGCAAATGTTAAAGAGTTCTGAAGCTTCCTCTAATCTTCTATAGAGCACCAAAGCCAGGCAGCTTATACCAGGGTCCTTTTCATTCATGAGTGGGCACTGCATGAAGCTATGAAAGCAAAGCCTGGATTGCATGTCTTAGTTAGGGTTTCTGTTACTGTGATGAAACACCATGAGCAAAAGTATCATGGGAAGGAAAGGGTTATTTCAGCTTACAATTCTCAGGTCACAGTCCATTACTGAGAGTTAGTACTTAGAGTGGGAAATCAAGGCAGGAACTGAAGCAGAGGCCACAGAGGAACTCCACTTACTGTCTTGCTCCCCAATGCTTGCTTAAGCTTGCTTTCTTCCTTTTCCTTTTTTTTTTTTTTTTTTTTTTTTGGAGACAGGTTTCTCTATGTAACCCTGGCTGTCCCGGAACTAGCTCTGTAGACTAGGCTGGCCTCGAACTCACAGATTCTCCTGCTTCGGCCTCTCAAGTGCTGGGATTAAAGGAGTGCACTACCACTGCCTGGCTAGTTTGATTTCTTAAAGCACCCAGAACCACCACCCACAGTGGGCTGGGCCCTCCCACATCACGTATCAATCAAGAAAGTGCCTCACAGGCTTGCCTAAAGGTCAGTCTTTTTGAGGTCATTTTCTCAATTGAAGTTCACTCTTTCCAAATGACTCTAGTTTGTATTTTGTTGACATAAAATTAGCACAGTGCAGTAGAGACATGAAAATAGTAGAAATGCTAGGAATATGGGATATCAAGTGAAGAAAACTGTTGGAAAAGAGTGATCACGTGTGTCGTAGGTAGTAGAGCTGTAGGGGTAAGTCTACCTCCATTTGTTGGAGCCCAGGCTATGCCACCTCAATCCTAGGTCCCAGGTATAGGACTGAAGGGTTTGGTGTTTGTCCTACTGGGTTTGCTTTGGTCTGATTTTTTTTTCCCATGTTCTCAGTCCGGCCAATATGTTGAAAGTATATAACTTGATTATCTTTAACTTGTATTTCTATTTTTTAGTTATGTATTTCATTTAATACTCATACATGTATATAATGTGTTTGGATCCAGTTCAGCCTCCATCCTTCTCCTCCAGTTCATTGCTCGCCCACCTTTTCCCTTCTAACTTAATATTGTTTCTTACTCCTTACCCTCTTCATTTGATACCATTGAGTTCATGTAGTGCTGCCAGTATGTGCATGGATGTGGACAGTTTCCTGTAACGTGGGCAGCCTTTGGGCCCACAACCCTGAGGAAAAGTGACTCCCCCTTTCCCAGCAGCCACCAGTTGCCAGTAGCTCCTCAGATGGGAGTGGAACTTCAGAACTCCTCCATTATCTCTGCTGGAATCTTGGCTGCTTGATCTTGTGCACGTCTTATGCATGCAGTTTGACCTTTTTGGGGCTCCGTATGCAACAGTGCAGTTATGTCTAGTGAAGACTGTTTCACTACAGATATCCACTCCAACTTTGGAGAAGTGTTGAGGATTCCAGAGAATGTTTAATACAATTCTGGCATTTTAAAATTATATATGTACATATATGTGTATAGTGTACATGTGTGCATGCATATGTGCCTGTGTGTTTGTGTGTGTGTGTGTGTGCTTGTGTGTACACACATGCGTGTGTACACTCAGGTAAATATATATGACATGTGACTGAAGGCACATATATACACAGTGTTTGTATGGAAGTCAGAAACAACTTTATGGTCTCCTTCTTTTAAGTTAGTTCTAGGAATGGAACACAGTTGTCAGGCTTGAGATTGCTCTTAGCCACTGATCCATTTTACTGGCTCCCCAGTTCTCTTTTAATGCAGCTTTGAAATTATAATTCTCTTATATTCCTGGGGTTTTCTTGTTTTGTTATTCTGGTTATCAGACCCAAGTCTCTTGCATGTCAAACACAGGCTCTACTACAGAGCTCTGCCCTGCTCATTAATCTCACATCCCTCGGTACCGTATTTTATCCACCTCAGTTTTAAGGCTCTAATTGTCTGAGAACACTAAGCTAAGTAGGGAAATATGCTGAAAATGCTGTACTTTCTTTGTATTTCTAGTTGTAGTGGGACAATAGATAAACTAAGGTGCCTTTTTCTGTCTTGTTAAATTGTTAATTATTCAATAAAAGAAACAGAAGCCCCAAATTGCCTTGATTCTCCTTTGTAAGTTGTAAGGTTAGCACTTGTGTCTGAATATAAGTGAATTTGAAAATCTCACCATGGCATATTGCTTTATTTATATGTATGTTCTTTAGTAGAAGCCATATTATTAATAAAGAAATAGGGAATAAGTAGTAATAGTATATTTTGCCACAGTTATTTAGATAGTGTTCAGAGGTATTAAGACATTTATGCAATGGTATTTACTTAGTAAGGTACATTTGATATATGTGATCTCATTTAAACCAAGCACTAGATCATGAATAAATAATCTTTGATAGAAGTATAATACATGGTATGTTATATTTACTATTTCCCTAAATTTTTGTCAGGATTACTTCAGACTACCTTTTCCTTTAACTAGCAAGAGAAAAAGTACTGGTGTAGCTTCTTTTCATGAGACTATGACCTATTTGAGGACAAGAAATGGTTCTGATTCATTTTCTTTTACTCTAAACTGTCCAATGTAGCCTGTGGCACAAAATAACAGGGAATACTGCTCACATTCATACTGAATGTGTCACTGAATAGCAACAAATAACTGCTGGAAAAGTATTTCTGTATATAAAATTTCTTGTTTTAGAGATACACCCTTTTCTGTTTAGAAACCAGGGATTTTTCATCTGTTCCTGAGAAAGGTCTTTTTTTGGAACCTGTTCCTGACCCTGTTCTAGAAGGTTGTTTCTAGTACATATGTGTGGCACTTAATCTTTGGCATTTGTGTTTGCAAGTTAACACGCTGTCGATTGCATTTGAACAGGTGTAACATGTGTGATAAGATTTCTTAACAAGTCATTTTCTTGAGCAGTGGAAATATGAATGTGAAGAGTGGTAGTCTATTACATTGTACTTTTAGACCCATGGGTTTTAGATATTATCAATTGCCTGTACTTCTGTGTTTGAGAAAGATAGTGAAAAACAGAATCATAACCAGTTTGGAATCTAACAAATTCTATGGGATTTTGTGATGTGATGAAAAGGGGATGTATATATAGTTTGTTTTATTGGCTGTAAATTCTTAGACATTTTCTACTATAAAAAGAAACCTTAAAAAGATAGCACCCATGCATGCAAAAGGTCTTTTGAGCTCAAAGTGAGTTTATAGCAGTCAAATCAATTGCTGTTGTATGACATGGCATTGTTTAATACTTTACATGTAGAAAATAGATTTTTTTTTTAAAAAAATAAGTATTCAGAAGCAATTATTGGTACTGATTCTTCCCAAAGTCAATGGAACTCTTTTTGTTCTTTTACTGTATGTTTGTTGACAGTTATGATCAACATGAAATGAACTTTTTTTTTTGCAGTTTATTACTTTCAAAGTACAAATTTGAATGATGTGGATTCAGATGTATAAAAGAGATAAAATTACAGACAGCTTTGAGTGGCAGTTACATATCAAACCTCATGGGAGTTTGACAGGCAACGAATATCGTTATTAGACGCTTTTTCCATAATTGCTGACATTTATCCAGTGTTTCACAGTATTTGCTAATGTATTAATGCAGTCAATCTCTGAGAGGCTGCACATGCCTTTTTAGCCCTGGCTTTTATGGGATTCTGAAATTCATAGACCCACAGATACTTATTCCCTGCTGGTTGCCGTAGTGACAGAGCTCAGAGATAAGCCAAGACAGAGCCCTTTTGTGATTGCTTTTCAGGTGACATTCAGCGGCAGCTTGAGTAGAGTGTCCTTTTATAGTTCCTGTAATTCAGAAAATGATAACAGCTTTTTGCTGCTTAGAGGAGAAGTCTGTGCACTGCTCCCAGTGGGATTTCGGTTTGCTGTGGCACTTCATACCAACACCAGCCTGATAAAGTTCTTATTATTGTGGAGATTTCAAAGTGCAAGAGGACTGAATTAATTATGACAGGTTAGAAATACAGGACTTACATTACAAATAAACTTTGAAGAACCATTACATGTTCCTCAAGCATACGTAACAAGTTGATTTAGTTACTAATAGTGAGCTAGTTAGCAACTTGCATAACAAATATGCTGCCAAGTTGCTGGTTAATCATACTCATTGTTTTGTCCCCGTGTGTAGACACTATGTATCATTTTTTTTGTATATTATTTTCATTTGAAATCTGTTGCTTTGATTTAGAGGCAGATAGCTTCATTTGTACGCTTGCTTAGTCAAGGTTGTAATCTTACTATTCTCAGCAGTAGAATAATCAAAACGAGCACTTTAAAAAAATAGTAATTTACATGAATTGCTTCAAATTCAGAAGAAATATCTGTAGTGAATGGGAAGAACAATTCAAGAAATACCTGAAGAAAATAGAGTTCCACCTGGAAAGATTATTGAGGTCATATGAAGCCATTATTTCCCCCCTATACTTTTGAAACTGGGCAAGCTAAATGTCCTGTGGAAGAACCCGAGTCACAATGAATAAGTAGGAGAAACTTTGAGAGCTAGAAGTCGTGTCTGTGTAGTTGATGACAATGAAAGGAGCCCCACCCCTGCAAGAAAAAGAGGAATACTAACTCCAAATTCAATTTATAAATCTAACCAGAAATGCAAAACTCTTAAATGTTGGAGCAAATAGATAAAAAGAGTGAGTTGTATTATTGTATTAAATGATGTACTTTTCAGGCTGTGATTATCCATTTAATCATCTCTGAAAAATTTGTTATCCCTTAGAATGTCTTTAAGAACATCTCATTCCCAGGATTTTAGAATTAATAGATATCAGATTGAATTTTTTATTGCTACTAAAACAAAGCAAACAAAATCCAGTCGGGGAGGTGGTGGCTCAGTGTAGTAGAGCGCTTGCTGTGCGGACGGGAAGATCTGCACTTGAAACCCATGTTAAAAACTGGGCATGAATAATTGTGTCTCCAGCTCTAGCATTCAGGGGCAGGAAGAGGTGGGTTCCAGGAGCACACTGCGAGCCATCCAAGTGAAAGGCTGATTGAAGGACCCTGTCTTAAAGGAGTAAGGAAGGGGGTGATAGAATAATCCTCTTCTGTCCTCCACATTGGCACATAAAATACATAGTTTCCTTAAAAAAAAATTGAGACTCTGCATTTAAAAAATAGCTGCTATATCTATATCCAGGGAATTGGTGGCCAGGGATGTAATTTGGTGGTAACATTTGCCTACCATGCATGAAACCATGTGTTTACTTACCTGGTATAACAAAGCAAAACAAAATAAAGCCCACAAAACTTTTGGTTAAATTATACTTTCAGAAAAACACAATGAAATTTATGAATGTTTAAGTTGATGAAATTTCACGAATATTCCCATATAAGCAGCATTCTGGTTAAGAAATAATTTCTTCATTCCAGAAGCCCCATTCATGTATGCTTTTTCAAAGAGAGAACCACAGAGTATCGTGCCTGGTTTTGAACATTAGTAAATGGAATCTTATAGTATATACTATTTGGTTAGTCCATACCTTGCTTGAATCCTTCCTTTTTGTTTAGCTTTTCATTTGTGAAATAGATCTGTATTCTAATGTATATGTCATTTGTTGGCATGCTATATAACATTGTATTTAGATATTATGTAACATTTATCTCTTCTGATGGGGAAAAGGGACAGCCATTGTGGTAGTTTCTATTTCTGCAATGTTTGGTATACTTGTAGTAGCTTTTAACTCTCTTGAAAGCTCCTTCTTGAATTATTCTTCCTTTCATTCACAGCTTACCACACCTTCCTGCTTTATCATCTCCATATAGATATCCTCCAGAACATTAAATTCAAAACAATAGAATTGAATTCAACATAATAAAAATTGAATTCATGTACTACTTGGCCATATCTAGACCTCATCTGAAGCTCCCTGGTTTCATAAATGACACCACCATTCATCCTAATTCTGTACATTGGAAGTCATCTTTAATGCATGTCTAAATTCCCATAATGCTTGACTCCTACATGGTCTTCCAGTTTTGTCCATTTCCACTGTTTTTTCCTAGTATACGCTACTAACTGATTATTGAATCTGGATTTTTTTTTTCCCCAGAAGTCTCCAAACTAAACTTTTATGTCATTCTTGCTTCCTTTCAGTTAGTTCTTCATACAACATGAGAATACTATTTTTAAAAAAGATAAAGCCCTACCCAATCTATCTCCCTACTTGAATCATCTCTAGTAAAGGCCAAATTCCTTAACTTGTTGTCTATGGCTTGCATTCTTTGATTCTTGTTTTAGGTCATTGTACTATTGCCTCTTGTTCTCTATTCTCTGTCATCTCCATTTTGGGAGGCTATTTCTTCAAATTTCATCATTCATGAGCCTTTCATTCTTCCCCATAATATCTCCTATGTAATTTGCATTAATTCTTCCAACTCAGCTATTTTTTCATTGAAAATTTTTCATTGTTTTTTTTAACACAGTTGTGATTTTTATATGTGATTATTTCCTATCCTTTATTAGAGTGCATCCCTCACATATGCTGTAAATAAAACCCAGAGTTCTGTGCATGTTAAGCAATTACCTGTACAGTTTAACTGTATAGCTCCAGCCTTAAATTTTTTTTTGAAATGATATCACTGTGGTACTCAGACTGTCCTTTAGATAGTAGGGACTTAAATAACTTTAATAAATAAATCTCCACAAACTCTGATTTCCCATTTTTAAAACTAGTTAATATACATTTCAAATAAGCTAATACTTATGGGAATGTGCTTCAGAATGTAACATACCATGAAAATGAGGAAAATTTTCATAACTATTCCAAAGAGGTAGACTCTTGCTAGTGAAAATTATACATCTCTAAATTTTACTTTGATATCAGAATGATGCAAACAGATGCTTGAAGTATTTTGGCTTCATTTCTAACCCTTTCAGTCTCTTGATCTGACTCCCTTGTAGTTCTTTTATTTCTTCTATAGTTGCAGCTGTCATCATTTTCTCCTGTTTTCATGTCTCCCTTTCTTGCTTTGCTCATTCTGTGTATCAGTTTTTGTGGAATATGAAATATTTTTGTTAAATGCATTAATAACATTAATCACCTGCTTCAAATCATTAATGTTTCTCTACTGCCTACAGTATAAGCACCTAAACTCCTACAGAGGTACATAACTAGAACATTGTAAAGTTGTATCTCCATTAGAAATCCATTTCCAGCTTGTCTGCCAAAAAGCCTCTTGTAGAACTTAGCCTTTGGTTCAGTTGCACCAGCCCATTGCTGTGTGTACTTTCATTAGTGAGGAATTTTTAAATCTAATCCAAAATTCCTGAAAAATTCAAACTACAAAATGGCATGTTATTCTCCAAATGCCACAATTGCAATGAATGTCTATAATCCAGCAGAGCCCTCCCATGCTGTCCATTTGGCATTGCTGCTTCAAGTTTAATAAATGTATTGAGTTATTTGGTGTTTGAGGTTCTGAAGAGGTGAAACTCAATAAAAGTAAGGCTCCATAAAGTTGGGAGCTGGTAAAAACAGCATCAGATACTAAAAGAACATGATATGGTCCTAATATTGAAGAAGGGACCCAATGTATCAAGGCAGTATTTGATGATGGAGACAACTAGACCTTCAAGCAAGATTTGTGGGATGAGAGTAGAGTCTATAAGAAATTCCAAGTTGCCTGACTCTTGTGCACAATTGTGCCCACCACTGTTCCCCATGAGCACAGTTGCACAATCAACTTATCCCCAGGAAATCCAGTTCTTACAGTGTTCCCTTAGGACATCCCATTTGAGTAGAGATTATCTCACTGTCATTTGCTACTCAGTTTTCTATGCTGTGTAATCTTTCTTAAGCCCCAAGGAACTAACTTTGGTGAATGCTTCTTGAGTTCATAAAACTAAAAGATGTTTTGTCCAGCTTGACCCATGACTTACCATGTGGCTATTGTTTGTGTTGTTTACAGTAATGCGTGGTAAGTGCCCCCCAAACCAATTGTGCAAAATCTTATTGTTAGGAAATTGGAAAAAGTCCAATTTGGATAATGTCAGTTTAGCTGAGGAAGAGTTTATATGGCACTGTTTAGGAGGTTTTTGTATTATGTAATGTTAATTGTTGTGTTTGAGCATATTGAATGACAAAATGTAGAAAAGGACAAAATGGTACTTTGAACCACAAAAACTCATGGAGC
>CABHPQ010140275.1:17142-27570 GCA_902168405.1 Peromyscus aztecus | reverse complement strand
AGGGAGGGAGGGAGGGAGGGAGGGAGGGAGGGAGGGAGGGAGGGAGAGAGAGAGAGAGAGAGAGAGAGAGAGAGAGAGAGAGAGAAAGAAAGAAAGAAAGAAAGAAAGAAAGAAAGAAAGAAAGAAAGAAAGAAAGAAAGAAAGAAAGAAAGAAAGAAAGAAAGAAAGAGAGAGAGAAAGAAAGCAGGCCAGCCTTATTCTTTTTGAATGCAGTTCTGGCTAAAGCCAAGTCTGACATTTATTTATTTGTTTGTTTGTTTGGTTGGTTGGTTGGTTGGTTGGTTGGTTGGTTTTTTTGAAACAGGGTTTCACTGTGCAGCTCTGGCTGTCCTGGAATGAACTCAGTAGGCCAGGCTGACCGTGAACTAACAGAGATCTACCTGCTTCTGCCTTCCCAGAACTGGAGTTACAGTTGTGAGTTGCCGTGTGGGGTCTGGGAGTCAAACCTGGGTCCTCTGAAAGAGCAGCCAGTGCTCTTAACCACTGAGCCATCTCTCCAGTCCCATCAATTCTTATGTAAGCTTTTCACTTGGGATCAAAGTTCAAACTCAATTCTAAACTGTGTTTCTTGCCTTTCTTTTCGCATTTTAATGTGAAACATCTAAAATGGAAGTCAACCAAAGATGGAGAACGTAAAATAGAAGAAGGAGGAACAAATAAAGGAATGAGGAAGGGCACTAAGACAAGAATGAGGAGGCAAAAGAAAAGACAAAGAAAGAGCAAAGGATAGCGTGGGAGAATGAAGAAGATAACAAAGGCTGGACGCGATGGCATTCATCCTAACACTTGGGAGCCAGAGGCAGGGGGATTGCTGGGAGTTCAAGGCTGGCATGGTCTGCACAGATTACTCAGGGTCAGCCAGTGCTGCAAGGGGAGATCTTGTCTAAAAATAAAGTGTAACAAAAAGCTGCCACTCGCTTGGAAGAGCACAGCTTGACTTCACAACCTTTTGACATGTCTGTCAACTTGGAGTGTTCCTCCTCACTTCTCTCATAACCTCCTCTTTTTTGTCAGTATGGAAAGGTCAAAAGCATGTGGCCATGAACCTTGTCATCGGTTTCTGGTTTCTAAGCCACCATTGATAGTTATCAAGGACAATACCATCTGCATTTGTAGAGTGTGTCTTGCATTCTGAAGCACCATATCATCACCTGAAGAGCAACATATGTTTGTGCATGTGTATGTGCATTGTGAGAGTGTGTGTATATGTGTGTGCTTGTGTGTGTGTGATTGTGTACCCATGTGTGCCTGTGTGTGTGTGCCTTTGTGCATGTGCATACCTTTGTGTGTATGTGCATGAGTACATGTGTGTATGTGTGTACATGTGTGTGCCTGTGTGTGTGCATCATACATGGATAAACTGAGGCCTAACTGTATATAATCATGAAAAAAAAGGAAAAGAAAGAACAAGGTGTTACCAATTATATAAAAATCAAACTTTATCTCAAATCTCTGACCTTATGTTCAAAGTCTAGGTCTTAGATTTTTCTCCCATTTCATGGTACTTAAGATATTTCTGTATGTTCAAAGTAAATAGAAAATGAAAATTTTTACTTACTCATATGTAGAAAAACTATATTGCTAGTTTCTTTGAGTATAGTCAGGCCATCCTCATAAAACTAAGAAATGAAGCCACTGCATACATCATATATAAGAAGACAGAATATATAATATGCTCAAGTACTTCTGGATGGTAGGATTTTAAATTTTAGAACAATTGTATGTTACTGTGCTTGCTAAACTTCTTAAAATGATCATGTATTAATTTGTAAATATATACCTTTTTGAGTCTAAAACAATAACATCAAGAATATAAAATTGTTCCGTGGGTTAAAGCACTTATTGGCAAACCTGACAACCTGAGTTTGATTCCTGGGGCCAATGTGGTAGAAGAGAACCAACCCTTGTAAATTGTCCTTTGACCTCTACATGTGCCTCTAAACACACACACGCGCACACACACACACACACACACACACACACACACACACACAAAGACAATAAAAAAATGTAATAAACTATGTAGACAAACAAGGGAAACATAAGAAAAAAATTAAAATCTCTAACATCTGCCATGTTTCCTTTATACAAATACAAGGAGTTATAGGAATCATATTCAAATAACGGTCACCAAAATGCAAAATTAATATTGGCATGGCAGTCCATGCCTATTGCAACACTCTAGAGAAGGAGGCAGGAGTTCAAGGACAGCCTGGGCTACATAACGATGCTAAGAGAAATTTTATTTATTTCTAGGATAAAAGCAAATTGGCAATTAATCAGATTATATATCAACTAGCCTAGGTTGTCACTGTATTATTGTTTCCTTTAATCTAGAAAACCAACAGTGTTTTGCTATCCTACCCCTCAAAGATCTGCAAGTCTTGGTAATCAGTCAGCAGCTCCACACACACAGCATGTCTGCTTCTGAAGGGGATTGGCGTCAGCAAGGCACACAGAAGAGGACAGAAGCTAAGTCAAATTCAGCACAGTAACTCAGGGGATGCTACTGAGGACTTCACAACACTCTTTTGAGGAGAGATTCCTTGCTGACCTTAGTATCAGGAATAGCTTCGTTCCGTCAGTTTGGAGCTTATATCCCTCTGGACATCATCCTGGAGAGTTTAGAGAGCTCTCTGGCCAACGTGAGCAAGGAGACTCATCTTTACAGTGTATTTCATACAACAGCACAACTCATATTTCATAACACAGAGCTTCACTGTGGGTCAGGAGGTGTGGCCTTGTTGGAGGAGGTGTGTCAGCCCCTAGTGGGGCTGACTTTGAGCTTTCAAAGGCCTGCACCATTCCCAGTGAATTCTCTCGGCTTCATGGTTGCCTCTAAAGATGTAAGCTCTCAGATGTTGCTCTAGCACCATGCCTGCCTGCCTGCTGCTGTGCTCCCCACCATGACAGCTGTGGATTCTAACCTTCGAAAACAAACCAGCTCTTTCTTTTATAGGTCGCCTTCGTCATGGTGTCCTATCATAGTCATAGAAAAGTAACTGAGACCTCCCCTATATCCTTCTCCCTTGTTTAAGGCTCTCATATGCTTATCTTGGGAAATGTGTGTGTGCCAAGCTGTATTTATCTTTTCACATCATGTACAACCTAGTAAATATTAAATCATTTCCTGGGATAAGAAATACCATTAACAAGTAAATGCATATATATGTCTATACATAAATACATGTACATACACATACAAAATGTGTTCTAAGTATGAAAACCTAAAGTAATGTGCTTTGGGTGTATCAGTTACTATGCCCTTAACGTGTTATCAACAATAAGTGGAAAAGTTTATACCCAAAGTATCTATTTCAGGATCTGAATTCAACCACATGATCCTCTTGGCTTCACTATGCTGCTGCTCACCTTAGCATGTCAGCAGAATTTGCCACTACGCTCAGGAGGAAGCAGAAATATTTCCCCCTCAAGGCACTCTCCCTCTACCTGAAAAAATCCCTGAGAGTTGGATTCCAGAGTTGGAGGTAGGAGAAGACTGGAGTCAGACAGAGGAAAGCAAAGAGAGAATCATTTGAAAGTAATTCTATCTGGTCATACAAAGAGCTGTAACTGCCTCCAGTTTTTAAAAATAAAACCAGCTGCAAGCTGAGTTGATGGTAAAGCTAGACAGCATTGTTTGCTGCATTAGTGCATCACTAAATGCTGGCATGGACTCTGACCACAGGGAGACCAAATGTGCTGAAGGCATTCCAAAGGAAACCAATGTGAGTGTGTGAAATGAAGGAGAGACAGAAGCAACAAGGACCACAAGAAAGTGTCCAAGTGTATTGCGATGCAAAGTCTTCCTTTTGATTACAAACAACATTAAAAACGTTTTTAATGTTATCACGTCAGCTTGATAGTCACACACACACACACACACACACACACACACACACATACACACACACACACAGATGTTTTCTAAGAAAAACATGCTTTTGATTTCTAAGCTTTGAGGACGATATCTGCGTGAAGCTAACACTGGACATATGCATTTCTAACCAGTCACTGCTGTGACAGCATATTTTTGAAATGATTCTGTTCAAAGGGCATGTAAATTTTCGATCCAAAGCCTCTCTTAGAGATTTCATGTAGGAAGGACTCTAAGGAAAGCTGCTGGTGGCGTCTGCTCACACCTCAAAGCTTCAGAGGCTGACTTTTGGTGGAGCCGCTAGCTGGTTTTTGGTGGGAGCTCTAGAGCAGGCAGCTTAGAGTCAAAGTTCAGCTTGGCACACACATTCACAAATGTTGGCAAACCGTGACCAGGCACAACTGAATCGTATTTCCTAGAATCACAGACAACACGGCACTGAGGGAAACTGGAATCCTAGAATTCCCATTGAAACATTCACAGAAATTCGTGAAATGGCTTCGGTGTTAAAAGCCCAGACCATGCCCTGCTCAGGTCAGGCCACATGAAGCTGTGTCTCTCTCCTTCCTTACAGCTTATTTGTACACAGACCCAGGCGAACAGACTCTGAGCTAGCAGAGGCCTCCAGTGACACACTCACATGATAGATACACATTGGCTAAATGAACCCCACATCCTCAAGGTCACACATCCCTTCCTTGGAATACAAGACCCTCTTCCTGTTCCCTGCCACCCAGGAATCAGAAACAACCTGTACTTTGGACCTATCCTCAAACATGAGGCAAAGATGCTCCCCTTTCGTCTGAGCCCTGTAAGAAGGGTCCTCCACTCCACCATGTAGGCTGATCTCTCCTCAGATCCCCCACCATGCTATCATCTGTCTTTCTATAATTAATTAATTCTCTAAATCTCTTACCCAAAAGCACACTCCATCTCAGTGTCTTTTGAGCCCCAAACTCAAAATCTTTCTCTAGGAAACTATCTAAAGTTGTATTTCTTTTAAAATAAAGTTTCACAACTTGTTCCACAAAGCACATAATGAAATGAGCTTCAAATGCTTCTGCTAGCTCTGTGCATAAAGAATGTGGTAATGCCAGACTTGGAAGTGCATAGCTGTACCTCAAGCATTCCAAGAGCCGAAGCAAGAGGATCAAGAGTTCGAAGCTAGGGGGCTGGAGAGATGGCTCAGCGGTTAAGAGCACTGCCTGTTCTTCCTAAGGGTCCTGAGTTCAATTCCCAGCAACCACATGGTGGCTCACAACCATCAATAGTGAGATCTGGTGCCCTCTTCTGACCTGCAGACAGAACATTGTATACATAATAAATAAATCTTTAAAAAAAAAAAAAAAAAGAGTTCGAAGCTAGTCTGGGCTACAAAACAAGGCCCTATAAGAGGAGGAGGAGTAGCGAGCTGGAGAGGTGGCTCAGAGGTGAGGCGGCCGGGCTGTGGTGTCCGAGGTGGCGAGTTCGGTTCCCGTGCGTGCGGTGTGTGTGAGTGACGTCACGATCTCATGAATCGATCGATCAATCAGAACACTGATCGATCCATCAATTAATCAAAAAAAGTTTTGACAGGGTTCCCCCTCCCAATAAAGAGGAGGAGGAGTAAGAGGGAAAGCAAGAAGGAGGGACGGAGCTACTGAACTATATAACCCAAGCATGCAATCATGTGACCTCCCTACCACCATGTTGAGAGGACTACTTCCATTCCAGAGCATCCAATGTTCTCTTCTGGCTTTTGTGGGCTCCAGAAAACACACATGGTGTGCGTAAACTCACCCGGGCTCACACAAATACTCATAAATAATAAGTAAGTAAATCTTTTAAAAAATAGTAACTCTTCAACATGCAGGAGTCTTTTTCCTCTTTAGAAGAGATATAGCCAATACATGACATAAGCCAGGGGCTGGGGAGATTGCTCAGTCACTAAAATGCTTACATGAAGAACACAAGGGCTTGAGTTTGATTCCTAGAATCTATGTTATAAAAAAAAAAAGTTGGGTGTGGTGGTGTCTCCCTTGTTTCCCACTCCTCAAAAACACTGGCTTTGGTTTATGTCTTGTTATCTGTGTGTGAGTGTGTGTGTATATACACATGTGTGCAGGTGTACATGTGTACATGTGTATGTAAAGGCCATGGGAAAATGTCTGGTGTCACTCTTCACATGCCATCCACCTTTTCCCCCTCGAGACAGGTCTCTACTGGCTTAGAACTTACCCAAGTAGGCTGACAAAGACACAGGAGTAGGCGCCACAGGGTGCATGGGGGTGGGGATGGGGAGGAGGGGCGGATTATGGATTGAGATGGTAGAGAGAACCATTTGGAAAGGGTTGATAAATGGACAAAGTTGAAGGGAAAAGGTTGTAACCAAAAGCAAAAATCAAGGTGAAATATTTCAGGGAATGGCAAGACCTGGGCTGTAGGCACACCAGCAGCAGCAAAGCTGAAGTCAGAGAATGGTAGAAAGAATCTGGGTGGGTTGTTAAAACATTGGAATCATAAAGCTGAGTCAAGCCCTCAGAGTTCTGAAACACCAGCCAGTGTTTAGATGTGCAATGTACATGAATATGGCCGTCTAACACCCTGGAACCTTGCCTTATTCTCATTAGTGATCCTCTGGATCATAGTCTGTGTCACCCAGACTGGTTCATTTCAAATGCTATAGAACACAGTCTACGACAAAACCTTAATTCATCGTTCCTGTCCTTGTTCACTAGAATAAATTGCATAGAAGCTGACGAATCCTTGGAACAAACATAGTGAATTAGTACTTTTATTTCAAGATATACAATCATGAAAATATGAACTTTATTATTGCCTTCAACCAAATATTTTCTCTTTAATGACAATGAAAGAATATGGTGACATTTCCCAAACATAATAGAATTACTCTTTAAAAAGCAACTCTCTTATATATTCCATGTTTAGTATATTCTATATTTCAAAGTTGCTATATTTTTATTAATTAAAACTGTCTCCTGGGACTGAAGACATGGCTCAGTAGTTAAGAGCACATACTGTTCTTGCCGAGGACCCAGGTTAGGTTCCCAGCGCACACATAGGACAGCTCACAACTGGAGTTCCAGAGGATCCAAAATCTGCTTCTGTCCTCTAAGGGCACTTGCACACATGTGGTGCACATAACCTCATGTAGCTACACAAACACACACACACACACACACACACACACACACACACACACTCATGCACACATGCATACACAAATAACAAATGTAAAAAAATTAAATGTATTCTCTGGTAATGGCAATAGCATATATGTTACTGAGTTGGTAACAAAATTCTTCTCCTTCCCTTTTAGCATTAGGAGAACCTCTTGCTCTCCCCTAAGGTCATGCTATATTGCCTAGACTGGTTTCAAATGCACAGTTTTCCTTCCTCAACCTCCTCAAGTGCTGGAGTTACACCATAGTGGGCAGGGGATACACTTTTTTTATTCACTCATTATGTACTTGTGTATGCATGCTCGAGCATGAACACATGCCACAGTGGACGTGTGGAAATCAGAGGATGACCTGGGGAAGTCAGTTCACTCCTTCTACCGCGTGGGTGCCAGAGATGAACTCAGGCTTGACAACAGGTACCTTTACCCACTGAGCCAGCTCACTGGTCCACATTTTAAAATTTTAGTGAAATTATGGGCAAATGAAATAGAAAATCAGAAGTATCAACTATGTCACATTTTTTGGATGTTTCTAAGGCAGCCCAAGGAAGAGTTCTCAGCTTCTGTCAGGAAATGACCAGAAAATAGTTTTAATAGTATGCCCACCTCAAAGTAACCGGAGGATCGCCACTCAACCAAACTGTCCCAAAGATTCTGGAGCTTCTTTATTTGAAGAAATATTCACACTAAGGACTATCCTTTTATAAAAAAATTATTTCTCGGTGTAGTCTGACTTTGAAACTCCTTGCACCAAAGGCAAAGCTTTATTGTCATAACAAAAGGAAAGGTTCAAAATGTGAGAGGTGCTTTTCTAGTTGAAAATCACAAATGTGGCTTAAGAGCATGACTCTGAGAAGGTCAAGAGGGAGAGGACAGTTGTTCAGCAGGGAAGAGAGAGAAACTAGGTAAGGTGAAGATCGCAAGATGTGGCAAATGGCTCACACTTATGTGCTTCTTCTTGAGTTCTGTGTCTCCTACCATCTACCAGCCTCATCTAGCACAAACAGTATAAGATGCCCCCCATGGTGGTGTTTAATACTGTGAGAATCTATCATTTCTGCTTACACAGAAGCAGGACTATAATAGCAATATTACTTTTTAGAATCATTTATGTGTATGAGTGTTTTGTTGTGTGCATGTTTGTATACCTTGTTTGTGTCTGGTACCCACAGAGGTAAGAAAAAGGTGTCAGATCCCCTAGAACTGGAGTTACAAATGGTTTTGAACTACTGTGTAGGTACCTGGAATCTAACCCAAGACCTCTGTGAGAGCAACAGGTGCCCTTAACCACTGAGCCATCTCTTCAAGCC
Source organism: Peromyscus aztecus (assembly GCA_902168405.1). NCBI lineage: Eukaryota > Metazoa > Chordata > Mammalia > Rodentia > Cricetidae > Peromyscus > Peromyscus aztecus. Next base: position 19,202 of record CABHPQ010140275.1, on the reverse strand, counting down.
CCCAGCAATACTATTTTTAAATGTAAAGATGCTGAAACTGAAATAGGTGTTGAAAACATAAAGGATTATAGTGAGGACGTGACTTGTTCTGCTGATGTGAATTCTTGGAAGGTCAAACTCCCCTTGAATTCACTCTCACCTGACCTCAGGCCCGGTTTCCCAGACCCATGTGATATGGTCCACATCAGTGCTGATTAATCACATTGATTCCTCTCTCAAATGTGATGTCACTTCTGCTTTGTCTTCAGGGACAGAAAAGATGCCTTATGTGTTATGAGAGACAGGATGACTCTGGGTAGGTGAACTCCATCTGTTTTGTGTTTTTCATAATAATAATTTATCCTTGTCTTAGTCACTGTTCCATTGCTGTCAAGAGACACTATGACCAAGTCAACTAATAGAAGGAAACATTTAACTGGGGGCTTGCTTACAGTTTCAGTAAGTTAATCCATTACTAGAATGGCTGGGAGCATGGAGGCAGGCAGGTAGACATGGTGCTGGAGAGCTCACATCTGACCTGCAAGTTGCTAGCAAAGAGAAAGGTAGCAAGACTGAGCCTGTGGGGCTTTTGAAACCCCAAAGCCCAACACCTCCTCTGACAAGGTCGTACCTACTCCAACAAGGCCACACGTCTTAATCCTTCCTAAATAGTTCCACTAACTGGGTACCAAGCATACACGCATGAGCCTCTGGGAGCCGGTCTCACTCAAACACCACAATCCTTGATGATTTAGTGACTTCGGAGCTAAGTATGAATGAGCACATGCTGTGTGTGGTCTGAGCACGTTAACGTCGCCTCTTCAGTCTACTGTATGAGGATGAGCATGAGCACACGCTGTGTGTGATCCGAGCATGCGCTAACCTTGCCTGTTCAGTCTACTGGACCTCCCGTGGCACTGAAGACTAGATCTGCCCTATCCTCCCTTTGTCCCCTTTTGGTTTCATTTTCTTTCTTTTTTTTTTTTTTTTTTTTTTGGTTTTCCGAGACAGGGTTTCTCTGCGTAGCTTTGCGCCTTTCCTGGATCTCACTTGGTAGCCCAGGCTGGCCTCGAACTCACAGAGATCCGCCTGGCTCTGCCTCCCGAGTGCTGGGATTAAAGGCGTGTGCCACCACGCCTGGCATTTGGTTTCATTTTCATAAGCAATGTATGCCCCAAGTCTCTCACCAAGAATTTCATTATGATTAATGAGTTCACTGACAGAAAATTAATGGGCTAACTTGAGAACTAAGGCTATCTCACAGTACTCTCTTTTTATTTTGAGCAAGAGAATTAATGGAAAAAAATTAATGAGCAAGAGAATAAAAGAATTAATAGATTTTTTTAATTTTCAAAGCAATACAATTAACATTTTTAAAGATTTTTTTTTTATTTTTTACTTTTATGTATGTGTGTGCCTTTCATGTATCTACATGCACCACATGTGTGCAGTGCCCATAGAGGCCCAAGGAGGGCACTGAATCCCCGGAACTGGAGTTACAAGTAATTGTGAGCCATCTTGCTGGTGTTGGGAACCAAATCCCGGTCCTCTGGCAGAGCAGCAAGCATTCTTAACTACTGAGCCATCTCTCCAGTCCCCAAGGCGGATATTTAGAGCAGACTTTTTCTAATGCATAGGCACTGGAAAGTGATTACTAAATAAATTATGCGGTGCTAAAACAACACACATGAGAAAATCATAAAACAAACATGTTCCTGTCATTCTAGGTGGTGCACATCCGGAATGCCAGTGCTGGGGAAGCTGAGGTCGGACTGACAGTTTGAGCCCAGCCAAGGTGACATAGTGAGACTGTCTCAGAAGAAGAAAAAACGTCCCCTCCAATCTCATCACTCTCCAGTTTCGAGGCTAGTTCTTCATGAAGAGAATGAAGTCATTTACTAAAGATTTAACACAAAATCTCTTCTGACTCTAAGTGAATATTTCATACTTTTTTTTTCATTTCTAAGTAATTACTTCAAATTTTCAATTTCTTCGACCATAAAATGTATTCTTTTCGTTTTGTTTTTTGTTTTTTGTTTTTTTTTTTTTTTTTGGCTGAGGACCAAAACCAAGGGTTTTGT
>CABHPQ010140275.1:2081-17042 GCA_902168405.1 Peromyscus aztecus | reverse complement strand
TATTTCATACTTTTTTTTTCATTTCTAAGTAAAGACAACAAAACATAAATAAAAAGGACCATTAAATATATTTTTTTTTTTGAGCTGAGGACCAAACTCAAGGCCTTGTGCTTGCCTACCACTGAGCTAAATCCCCAATCCCCATAAAATGTATTCTTAAGCATAAGTTTGCTTTTCTGTTCATCGAGTCAAGATCAAACTAACATATTTGAAGAGCCAGATCTGGTGATGAGGGCAGGTTATCGGGGGAAATTATTAAGACAACTCCACATAGTTAAAAAGGAGGTTTATTGAGATTTATTTTGGGGTAACTTATAGCCAGTAAGTTGTTGGTTACAGGATCTGGGAGAGGTGAGGTGCAGTCCAGCGGGGTTCTCTGGAGAACTCCACTTGGTCTACCATCCAGCATCCAGGATCACCAGGAACCAAGAGACCAGGCACACCCAGATCTCAGATCTTAAGGGCTCCCGTCTTGGCCCCGCCCCAGGGGCAGGTCATAGGTAGGCACAGCAGTTACCAGAAGCCTCACTAGGGGTAGTACTTCCAGATCAAAGCTGGAACAACAGCTACGCACTACAGCAGGTACTTGGGAGAAAGGGCAGGAGGATTTCAAGTGCAAAGACTGCTTTGGCTGGTGAGGAAACTCAAGGCCAGCCTAATCAACTTAAGAAGAGTACAAATGCAAAAGCAGGGCCAGGTATACAGCTTGGGAATAGAGTACTTAAACAACAGACCCTGGAAAATTCCCATTACCACAAATACAACAACAATAATAACAATGTATTTTGATATTTCAAAATACCCTTGCCCTTGTTCAAAAAAATTTAAACATGGCCTCTAAAATTATTATGTGACTAAGATCATGAATACTGAAGTATTTAATAAAATTTTCATAGGATCTATCTCTGGGAACTTTGACTAAGAAAGATGTCCTTTTAAATAAATGGGGCTAGAGAAATGGCTTAACAGTTAAGATCATTCACTACTCTTGCAAAGGACCAGAGTTTTGTGCCTAGCGCCCACACCCAGTGACTTGCAACTACTTGTAACTCTAGCTCCAGGGGACCCAATGCCCTCTTCTGGCCTCTACAGGCACTTGCATGTACACATACACACCCTGACATACACATAAATAAAAAAAATGAATCTGGGGGGGGGGATGAAAAATGCCCTCAAGATAATTCACTCAGGGGATAGAAAGATGACTCTGCAGTTATCAGCTGGCTGCTCTTCCAGAGGACCTGGGTTCAAATCCCAACACCCATTTGATGACTTACAACTATCTGTAACTCTACTTCCAGGGGATCTGACCCCTCTTCTGGCATCTTTAGGTAACAAGCATGCACATGGTGAATATATATACATGCAGGCAAAACACTCATACATATAAAATGAAAACAAACCCTTCAAAGGCACTTTGGAATGGGGCTGGGGCTGGAAAGATATATCAGTGGGTAATTTGATAAAAAAAAAAAAAAGGCACTTGCAGCTAAGCCTGATGAGCTGAATTCAATCCCTGGAGTCTACATGGTGAAAGAAGAGAACTAACTCCCAAAAGTTGTGCTTTGATTTCCATACATGTGCTGTGACATGCATGCACTCATGTACATGTGTACACACACACACACACACACACACACACACACACACACACACACGTGCATGCTAAAACAATTTTGAGAGGAAGAGAGGAAAGAGAATAAGAGAAAGAGACACCACTTCCAAGCCAGGCTTAGCATGCATCATCCATCACTCAGGAGGCTGAAGCAGGAATTTTGTCCAGTTGAGGCCAGCCTGGTTACATAGTAAGTTCCAGGTCTGCTTGACTACGATGTGACACATTGTCTCAAAAAAAAAATAAATAGAATCAAGTAGATTACAAAAAGCACTATTTTCAAATCTGTGAATAATCTATAGAACTTAAGGCAAGAAGCAATGTATGTTAGAAATTCTGGAACGGTCTCTGCATCTCTTCTACACAGAAAAAAAAATTCCCAGAAAATTATAAACTTACCATTTCCTACTTTTCATAATTATATGACATTTTCTCACTGCTTAGCTCTGAAATTCAATCCTTCAGATTCCTAGTTTGTCCCACATGGTTGAATGGAATGTTCAGCATTTTTTTATATTATGCCTCATTAGGCAAGAAATCAACCAAAATAGACATTTATGATAGACTCAAAGTTCTCTCATTTTAAGAAAATACACACACTAAACATTTTAATAAACCAAACTTCTAAGCAAAGCCATCCCAGTATAACCACGGGGGATTGGTTCCAGGAACCCTGTGGAGTCCAGAGGCCACAGATTCTCAAGTTCTGGACATAAAATGCTGTAATGTTTGAACAGAATCTGCACACCTCCTCCTGCCTACTTTATTAAATCATCCTCAGGTTCCTTCTAAGACCCAAGGCAATGTAAGTCATCCGTTATAACGTATTCTTTAGAGAATGATGATGAAGAGGTGTCCACACATGTTTAGTGCAGGCACATCCACAGAGGGCCACAACTACACAGGACCCAAGCCACAGCTGATTGAATCTGCAGAGATGGAAACCCTGGAGTTTAAACAACCACAGAACACTGATGTCAATGCATTGCAAAAGGCGGTGAGAAATAAACCTGAAGACAAATAACAGGAGGTAACTGAAGGTTGGCTTCCTGTTTAGTGAAGTAAATTGTCCGAAGAAACAAATGAAACATCGTAAGATAGAGCATGCCTTATGAACGCTTACACCAGCCACTGCCTGTGGTGGTTGCTAAGGAACTGAAGACTTAGGTGGCAAATCCCAGGGAAGCTAAAGATGATTAAAATATTCAGGAGGACTGCCTACTTATAAGAAAGACAAAAGAAACTGGTGTTGTCCCATCCAGGGGGTAAAAAAAAAACTAGAGGGTGATTCAGAGTAAATTTCAATTTACAATAGCTGTTAAGCAGTCGGGGACAAATTGTTCTCCAGTGGGACCAACAGGAAGGGATGACACAAGTTTCAAAACAAGAAACTAGACTCAAAACAGACTTCATCATAATGAGGGTCTGTGAAGCTTTAGCCTGGGTGACCAGAGTGTGACTAGTGTGACCACTTGAAGCCAGCTCCAGGACACAGTGAGGGGAAGAGGAATGTATTCCCTGACAGACATCTTGTGAGGAGATCAGGAGGGTGTCTCCTGGCACATCACAGAGCAAGAGTCTTTCTGAGATGTACCCTAACTCCGCTGGTCCTTCCAAGACAAGGCTCTGAGCGAGGTGCCCTGCCCCAGCGGGTCCTCAGTTCTCTCCACCCCCTCCCTCTGCCCATTCAAGCACGTGTTTTCAGCCTCCTTCTCTTCCCACACAGGCATTATCATGGGATATAGACATAAAAACACTTGTGATAAGATTTTATGGCCCGCTGTAACTTGGATATACCAAAGGGATGGAAACTATGCTGGCCAGTTTTATGTTAACTTGACACAAGCTAGAGTCATCTGAGAGGGGGGATCTTTAGTTGAGAAAATGTCTTTATAAGATCCCACTATAGGCAGGCCTGTAGGGAATTTTCTTGATTAGTGACTGATGGGAGAAGGCCCAGCCTGTTGTGGATAGTACCACTGGGCTGGTGATCTATAAGAAAGCTGGCTAGGCAAGCCATTAGGAGCAAGCCAGTAAGCAGCATTCCTCCATGGCCTCTGCACCAGTTCCTACCTCTGGCTTCCTGGCTTGTTTGAGTTCATGTCCTTCCTTCAGTGATCAACAGTGTTGTGAAAGTGTAATCCAAATAAACCCTTTCCTTCCCAAGGTGCTTTGGTCATGGTGTTTTATCACAGTAATGATAACCCCAACTAAAACAGTAACAACATATATTTCTATAAATGATACAAATTCCCATGCACCCCCCGTTCCCCCCTTTGGGGGGAGGGGGGTGGAATGGGGTAGGAGAAAGAAACCCCCCCCCCCCCCCCCCCCCGTTAGGAGTCAATCAGTGCAGGCATGGTGGCACACACATGTAAACCCAGGCCTCAGGAGACTAAAGCAAGAAGATCATATATTCTAGGCCAGTCTAGACTGTATAACAAGGCCCTGTCTTTAAAAAAATGTTAATTTCTTTTATTTAAACACCCTCTTCTAGACATAAACACAGTCAAATCACAGTTTGAACTCCCTCTACGGCTCTTCTCCTTTTCTTCAAAGATTAGGGCTGTTAGATATGAAAGGGGTTACATGTCTCAGATGATGTGACTAAGGGGGACAATTGGGCCCAGTGATATTAGAGATGTCCCCTATGCACTTGGTAGCACCCTGGAGGTGACATTGTGGGAAGTTCCTTTTTGAAAAAGCTGGGGGTCTCGGGGGCCTTTGCTTTGCTTTAGCCCAGGCGGACCCTGATAGTCTGTCATCGGTCTCCTCTTCAGCTTCCAAAAGTACCTGGCGGGTTGCAAATGGGGAAGGGGGGCTTGTCCCGCCTTTGCCTCCCGCACCGTAGGAACACTCTGGCTTCGGTCCTTGCCTTGATATACATAAGAAGTTCCGGGAAGCTGGAGAAGTGTCACAGTGGTTGAGGGTACTTGCTGCTCTTGCAGAGTCCAGGTTCAGTTCCCAGAACCCACATCGGAGTGTGCAACCGTAAGTTATGTCTGTTCTAGGCCTCTGGGGGCACCAGGAATGCACACAGTCCACTTACACACAACAGGCAAAGACAGCCATACATAAATAAACTCATTAAGTATAAATAAATCTTTAAAAACTAATTATGAACCAAAGGATTCTCAAGGCTCTGTTTTGACCCTCTCTCTGCTTATATGCTGCCTTCAACCAGTTCTAGCTTCCCCCCCTCCCCTAGAGTGTTGCATTTTGGGTAATGCTGGTACTTCGAAAGGCTTTAACTTTTCCTAAACTGCATCATGGAATACTAGAAACAAACCTCCTTGCTCTCTGGGCAGGTAAGCCAACTGTTCCACAACAGCCTTTCTCTCTGGTCCATCTCTCCTCAGGTTTCATCTTCTGTTCTCCAAAAGGATGAAATAGAATGGAAAATGAAGGGAAAATGATTCTGTTCTAACTGAATTGTAGGCCTTCAATGGAATTGCAAGCAGCCACATTCCAGGAGGGATGAATCCTCCACACTGCTTCCTCCAGATTCCTTTTATGGAGCATGTGTCAACCTTCAATTACTATTTTCAGCAATGGCCTTGTGTCAAATATAAGGTGACAGAAAATGTCTCTCCTGCCATCTTGCAATTTGTGTGTGTGTGTGTGTGTTCCTATATGTGAGGATATACTTGTGCAAGTATACATGTTTGCACATACATGTAGTTGCTCAAGATTGATGTCTTCACGTCTCTCACTGAATCACCATTTTGGCCAGCTTGTCTCTGCCTCCTGTGTGCTGGGATTACAGGTGGGCCACGCCCACCTATCTTTTCACATGGATTCTGGGGATTCAAACTCCAGTCCTCATGTTAGTGCGGCAAGAGCCTTATCCACTGAGCCCTTCCCTCAGACCCTTCATACAATTATAAGTTTATCTCCTTCTTCTAAGTGTTTGAAAGCAGATAGATGTAATCCCAGCACTTGGAAGGCCAAGGCAGAAGGACTCACACAAACTTGAATACAGCTTGGTCTACATAATGAGTATCAGGGCAGCCAGGGCTGCACTAAGATCCTGCCTCCGATGGACTGGCATTTCCCTTGATGGATGAAATGAGTTGACCAGTCATCACGGACAGGCAGCACCTGACCTTCTAGGTTAATTCAAATGAGCCGTTGACTCTGTAAGAACAAGAAACACGAAGTTACATTTGCTGATCTACTAATTAACATTCTTATATTTTAGCAAATCAAATCGATGTCTCCCAAATGTTGCTCTCTTGTTGACCAAATATGTGATTTTCCTACAAATTAGTAACGACCGAATCTTTTCCCTCCTTTTGGCTTCATCTTCTGCTCCTTTCTTTATCATTCTGCTCAGCATCTCTGCCTGCAAGACAGTCCCAGGCAATGACGGACACTACTACACAGGCGATTCATCACCTTAGCTGTGTTTAATCTGAGCAAGATTTGAATTTTACCACTTTCCCAATATGCAAAGCTCTAATGGTATGCTAAGATGTTTGCCATGGAAGGCTTTTGGTAATAGGTGTTTAATAGACTTTGTCTTTATTTAAAAAAAAAAAGTTTTTAAGAGAGAAGGCTTGTATGAACCGCTGCAGAAGCATCCATTTAATAGTAAAATGCTGCCTCCTTCTGGGTAAATTGAATTATACATGAGAAACCTGTCAAACTGCCACCGAGGTAGACTGTCTTAGGGGAAGGGGGGAGGTGAGACATTTTTAAAAGAAATTTTTAATATAAAGAAAATAGAGGCAGAAGAGTTCACTTGAAAAATTACCCAAGTCTGTCTTTGAAGTAATGAATCACCTAACTCATATATCCTATGCACGAGGTTTTGTTACCAAAGAAATGGGGGCTTTTCATCTCACTGATGAAAGAATTTAAGAACAGACCAAAAGAAGCTTGAAGACAGCCTTATTAGAGTTTAAAAGAAAACCCCAGGGCAGACAAGCTGTAAATCCTGGCAGCTGCCTGGTGGAGGAAGATGGAGCAGAGAAAGAGAAAGCGCATGCTGTTTCAGTTAAGCCTGCATGTGGGTCTGCCATATGCTAGATGACCAGCAGCCACATGGTTGGGGGCGGGGGAGCTTTATCAAAAAAGTAAATCTCAGGGGCTGGAGAGACGGCTCCGTGGTTAAGAGCACTGCCTGCCCTTCCAGAGGACCAAGGTTCGATTCCCAGCACCCACATGGCAGTTCACAACCTGTAACTGCAGTTCTAGAGTATCCAACACCTTCCCCAAGCCTCCCTGGACACTGGGAAAAGTGGTGCACAGACATGCATGCAGGCAAAACATCCATATGTTGTATGATATTTTGTTTGGGTTCCCACAAATAAAGCTTGCCTGGAGATCAGAGGGCAGAGCTAGCCACTAATTAACCATAGAGGCCAGGCAGTAGTGGCACACACCTTTAATCCCAGCACTTGGGAGCAGGAGGCAGAAAGATCAGGAGTTCAAGGCCACCCTGGGCTACATGACATTGAACCAGTCTAAAAGAGAAACAGAGTGGGACAGTGATAGCTTATGCCTTTAATCCCAGCACTAGGGAGGATCATGCCTTTGATCCCAGTACGTGGTGGCTCATGCCTTTAATCCCAGCATTGGAAGGTGGAGACAGGAATATAAGGCAGGTGGAGACAGGATCTCCATGCCCATTCAGTCTGAGGATTTGTAGAGACAGGATGCCCTTTCAGTCTGAGATTTCATAGAGATAAGAAGTTTCTAGTGAGTGGCTGGCTGCTCTGCCTCTCTGATCTTTCAAGTTTCACCCTCGGTATCTGATTCCAGGTTTTTATTGTTAAGACTAATTAGGATCGCACTTCACCCATACACATACATTAGAATTTATTTTTCAAATGAACTCCTGAGTATAGGGAAATGATGCTTAGACAAAGAAAAGAAAGAAGAAAAGGAAAAGTTCCACTTTTCTAAGTAACTTACTCTCTGAGTAAAACAGGCTGAAAAGGCAGCTCTGTAAGCTACTGACTGAGCGTAGGGATTCCAGGAAAGAATTAAAGGATTAATAATTCTCCCAATCTCTTTAAGATGGCTTAAGGTGACCCCACCTTCCTATGGCATGGTCCCTGGGCCATGTGACTGGTCAGGGTGTTAGGATTCTGCTGCCATGCCAGCTGCATGATCTCACATGTGTAGTTCAGGAGCAAAGCAAGGGGTCCTGCGTTTTACATCATCAGTGCGCATTGCATGATTACATGCCTGGTCACACAATCTGTGCATACGTGGCATAGCTCCGTAAGCCCACCTGTGCCTTAAAAAGCCAGACACAGACTCCTCCCCTCCCTTCTCTTTTCTCTCTTCCCCCACTCTCTCTCTCTCTCTCTCTCTCTCTCTCTCTCTCTCTCTCTCTCTCCCTCCCTCCCTCGCTCCTCTCTGCACGTGCTTCTCCCCAGGCCTGTTCTTTTGTCCCCCCCCACCAATAAAGCTCTGATACTGGATTTTGTTGTGGCTCGTGCCTCATGACCCCATGACATGGTAACCAGTACCGCTTATCATTTTTAACACAGGCCATCTGGATTAGGTCTTAAGGGAGGAGACAGTGGCGTGCCTCCACCCTGAGATAGATTCCATTCTTCTGGCTAGGAGGCAACAGCTTTCTCTTAGTGGGCCTTCAAGGCTTCCGTTACATCCCCTTTCTGATAAGGTAACACTAAAATTATTTAGGAGATGGGCTGATATTAGGAAATAGAAATTTTTTTTCACCACAATCTAGAGATTTAGTGAGGAGGAATCTGTGTCTGGACTGCAGTTTTAGTTCCCACCCTCACAAGGAGGAGGTAAGTAACCAGAGCTCCTCTTTAGTCCTCCTGGCTAGAGCCCCCAGGATGTTTCTGGAACTGCTGCTTTGCAGTCTCTGCTCTGAGCCGCCTTGTCCAGTTTCTAGCCCCCCTTTCATGAATAACTCACTTAAGGATGCCTGTTCTAGTCTTGCCAGACAAGGAATCATAATTTCCCTTTTGGGGAAAACATCAGAATTGGACTGGTTAGCACCAGTGAGGATTGGTGTGTGAAACTGCCATATCACCAATTAGGTTACAGTCCTATCCTGGGTGTGAAGAAGATCCAGACATACTCCCTGTTTTCAGGAGAGAGGGCAGAGGTCAGAGTGATGTAGGGGCCATGTCAGGTAAGGTCAAAGGTCTGAGGAAAATATTAAAAATTTTTGTGATAGGCATTGAGGTCAGGGACAAACAGCTTTTTTGTTTGTTGTCATTTGTTTGTTTGTTTTTGAGATAGATCTGCAAGAGAAGGGAGACATGGGTATACATGGTGCTCTTGGGGACCCATTACCTTTGGGAAGTGGAAAGATGGAGTAGGATTGGGTGGGAGAAATAGCAGACCAAGAATGAGTATGTGGTGAGAAAGGTCGAGACAGGTAGAGGTTTGGTGGCGAAAGGTGGGGTGGGAAGAGGCTTGGTAAGCAAAAGATGTCAGGCGGGGGGTGGGGGGTGGGGGGGAGAGAGGAGTAAGAGGCTTGGTAGCAAAAGTAGAAGTGGGTAGAGGCTTGGTGGAGAAGCAAGAGGCGGCTCAACGGTTAGGGCTAGGTCTGGGGAGGACGGTGTCCTCAGTCAGGTCTGGCTGGATAAGGAGGAGAATCAGTGGGGAAAGACAGAGAAGAAATGTAGTGTTTTCAACAACAGATTTAATCCAAGAAAAAACTGCAGAAGGGGGTTCTCTAGACCTTGAAACCAGGAAACTCTACAGACTCTAGAAATTGAGTAGGGGGTATCAGATAAAAGAATGTCAGGCAACTGATAAACAGTTCTTGTGGCCAGCAGAAACTTGGGGTCAGTAGGATGGGGTAGCAGGAATCTAGGAAAAGAGGTTGCTTTAGTTCTGAGGATGCTAGTCACTGTGTTTCAGGAAATTATCAACATTTAACCAGATGGAGCTTTGCAAAACGGCCTGTCCCTGGTTAATGAGTTGGGGGTAGAAGGGGTCCATGCCACAGCATGTGGGTGGAGGTCAACTTCGGGGACTCAGTTTTCTCCTTCCCTGTGGGTTCCGGGAATCAAACTTGGGTTTTCAGGAGCCCTTACTCACGGAGCCATCGTCCTGGCTCCACTACTATGCCACACTCTATAACAATAAATTCACAGGCGATGGTCACATTCACTTGCGGCAGCTTACCAGATACCCCCACTTCCTGTGATAACCCTGGCAAAGCAGACACTTGTCCTTTTACTCCAATCTTAATGACTAATATTAACCCTCAAAACACATGCTACGCACCATACAGTAAATATATCTACGGTGAGGAGGCTTCCAGAGTGACTAGAAAGGGTTAAGAGGCAGAGTTTCAAGGAGTCCCGTCTGAGAAAGCAAACCTGAAAAACTGATGTGAACTCAGAAGTCTCTTTGTTGACCAGACAGCAAGCCAGGCTGGAGAAACTGCTGCTGTGACTCGGGCTGCTGTGCTCACAGGCTTGGAAGGGAAACTGCAGAACCGTGGGGCAAAGGAGCAGGCCTGGACCCAGGTTAAGGAACGGGTAGAGAGATGGCCAGGCAAGCAAGGGGACGGGTGAATGACAGTTGAGCAGGCTGTGCCAAGAGTAGAGACTGAAGGCCAGGCATGGAGATGCACGCCTTTAATCCCAGCACTTGGGAGGCAGAGCAGGTGCATCTCTGTGAGTTCGAGGACAGCCTCGTCGACACAGTGAGCTCTAAGACACCCAGGACTACATAGAGACCCTGTCTAAAAAAAGAGTAGAGACTGAGTGACACTGAAGCCCCTGGGACGGTCAGGAGTGTCCTTTGCCTGTCCACCCTTGCTGCCTACAGCAAACATTTGGTAGTCGGATGACAGGGTGGCGGAGGCTGTTGTCATCACGGTGTGACGTGTTCGACTCTGTGGGATCTAGATGAAGAAGCTGTCCTTCTTCCTTTCTTCATGTGATGAGCCTCACAGGGTCTTGGCCCTGCTGTTCCTGATAGGATTTTAATATTCCCATGTGCCCTGATAGTCTCAACTCACCGTGACAAATTTACAGTGTAGCACTCTTTTCATTTAAGACTTACTTTTTTTGTTTCGTTTTTGTTTTTTCAAGACAGGGTTTCTCTGTAGTTTTGGTGCCTGTCCTGGATCTCGCTCTGTAGACCAGGCTGGCCTCGAACTCACAGAGATCCGCCTGGCTCTGCCTCCTGAGTGCTGGGATTAAAGGCGTGTGTTTTGTTTTATTATGTTTATCGGCCTGAGTATATGTACGTGCATGTGGACAAGCAGGTATCCAAGGAGGCCAGAAGAGGGCATAGGATACTCTAGAACTACAGTTACAGGCAGTTGTGAGCTACCTGATGTGAGTGCTGGAACCTAAACCAGGGTCCTTTACAAGAACAGTGAATGTTCTTAACCATTGAGCCATCTCCCCAGGCCCATAGTGCGACACTCTTTCTACTCCCAGGAATAAGCCACTCACTCATCAGTCTGTGGCCTGGGTGGGGCCACACAGATAGTGTGGTTTACAAGTGTTCCACGGGCTCCAGTCGTCCTTCTCCCTCAAAATGGACTCCACAGCTGCTTGTAAAATGGAGTCTCTCTCGAAGGTAGGCACAATCTGAAGAAAACCACCGCTTTACGCAATATGGAGTAATTAGAGCAGGCACAGCCTGATGTCAGCACACGGTCATGCCGTTTAATTCTGTGAGTTGGAAGCCAGCCTGGTCTACAGAGCAAGTTCCAGGACAGCCAGGTGTAGAAGGCTCTGTGGATGCTGGCGGCTGCTCTGACACCCCAACACTGCTGTCACACTAATCTGCTGACGCGTTTCTCAAGCACTCCAGTTTTCTGAGGCGGAAGCTTGATCCTTGGAGCCTGTGGCCGACAACATGTAGAGCCGTGTTCATGAACTGGTTAGTTACAAGAATTTACTAGACACATGCCCTATTTATTTTTCAATTACAAAGTAATAAAAATAAAATAGCTAGTAGTGCTATTTGATGTTTTGTTAGTCAGTTATACGAGCAGATGGCCCCATAATAAAAGCTGAAGATTATACATGTTTCACGCTGTTAACAATGTCTCAACAGTAATACTTTTCAGATATTCATTAAATTAAATGAAGCTAGACACAGAGGCACATGCTTGTCGTCCCAACACTCAAGAGGCAGAGGCATATGGGTTGTAAGTTCCAGGCTAACCTGAGCTACACATAGACTTGGCCTCAAAACAAAAGATAAAATTAATAGATGCTAAAATAAACTAGGAAATAATTGGAAGGGTAGGTGCCATAGAGTAGAGATGACATTCTTTTGGACATGGTTTTGGTTAGTGATTGGTTGGTTGGTTTGGGGTTTAGGGACAGGGTCTCACGATACAGTCCACGTTGACCTGGAACTTGGTCCTCCTGCCTCCACCTCCCAGTGCTGGTATAACAAGTGTGTGCCACCACACTTAGGTCTCAAGATATTCTTCTACTTGGGAAGATTTTTCACAGAGACGCCAAGGACATAGCTAACGATGATGCTTTTTCTATGTCTTGCAAGTTTCTGAAGACTTCCTGTCAGATTCGAAGTGAATGATGTTAAATTCAGATACTCCACTAGGTGGCGCGATTATGTTATCTACTAATATCCTTACCCAGAGGACCATTTATTCCCATAGTAAAATAAAATAAGGCATATTTAATATACATGGTTGAAGAAATGCTCCTTCTAAAGAAGAACCATGATTAATCATTACAAATGTTAACAAGAATCATGAATTGCCTAACAAGATAGACAATTGGACATAAGCTTTAATTTCCACTCCACCCTAACCCGAAAGGAAAGGTTATAAATTCATCCAGCGCTCTACACGGCTCCAGTGACTGTCCTAACGGGGAGACAAGGAGAGGAAGAAAGGACAGACACATGTACATGAAAGCTGGGGTCTCTGCAAGAAGCGACGGGAGGATGTTTTGTACCCACATTAGGAAATGAATCAAGACAGAAGACCTGAGTTCCAGGCACGGGTCTCTAATCTGGGAGGGAAGACAGGGTGAAAGTGACCCGGGAGCTATTCAGAGAGTGGCAGCGCACACAGTGGGGATGAGGATGGAGGCTGTTACAGAGGCTCGCCAGGGAGGAAGGGAAAACAAGCGGAGCTGCAGAGTCCTCTTGTTGGTACAGCCTTCCTCACACTGGATTTTATTACTCTCTTGGAATTATAAGCATGAATTGCTGATAGATACATATGTTTTAAAACTAGGCAAATTTTTGTTTTGTTTTGCTTTGTTTTGATATAGGTTCTCTCTACATAGCCCTGGCTGTCCTGGAACTCACTATGTAGATCAGGTTGACCTTGAACTTGCAGAGATCCTCCTGCCTCTGCCTCCTGAGTGCTTGGATTAAAGGTATGCACCACCATACCCAGCCAAACTAGGCAATTTGGAGGGTTTTGTTTGTTTGGGTTTTTTTGTTTTGTTTTGTTTTTTTGGTTGGTTGGTTGGTTGGTTGGTCAAGACATGGTTTCTCTGTGTGACATCACTAGCTGTCCTAGAACTAGCTGTGTAGATCAGGTTGGCTTTGAACTCACAGAGATCTGTCTGCCGCTGCCTGGGATTAAAGGCATGAATTCGACACCACCACCTGGCTAGGCAATTTTTAAAGGCAAGATCATATGTGATCCTTGACAGAATCTTGAATGTAAACTTTCAAAACTCTATTTTATGGAGACAGTTGGAGAAAATTAAATGGGAACTATATATTTTAAAATATTGTGGCAATATTAAATTTCTTAGAGATGATAAACATATTGTAGCTAGTATATTTTAAATTGCCAGCAATTTTCTACCCCCAATAATGAGAGCTTGTTTGGAGGTTCTGGGGTGGGGGGAGGTGCAGCTACATATACCCTTGATGGAAGATGGTCCTCCTTTACTCAGGGAAGGTCGTACTCTTCAACTGAGCATGCAGCTTTGGGAAGGCACACATGGGGTAGTGGTGAGGGAGGGAGGAAGGGGACACCAGCCCAGCCAGCAGATCAGCCAAATCAATCCTGGTGATCAATGGGGTGACAGATGTCGCAGCCAGATCACCCCCACATCCCTAACACCAATTATGAGTTTACCGAAGACACATAGGTTTTATGAAAACTCCCACTAAGTCAAAGCTGGAAATGGAAAGGATCATCATCACCAGGGACATTGATGTGAAGAAGCCCACCACTACTGGACATCTGATGGACAACTGTGGAACTCTTTGGAAATGACACAGCAGATATGTGAGTAGTATTGATGCCCTGGCATGAAGGGACTCCATCCAAACCACTGTACAACAGGCAATATTGGGCTGTGTTTTCCTGGCTGTTCTGCTGGTATAGGTGAATTTGAAACGGGAAGGTCTAAGAATGAATAAACTTGTGTCAACACCCTTCTGGTTCATGCACTGGGTCTGAAACAATTAAGTGTCAGTGTAAACAAAATGAATTCCATAGAGTCACCTTTCATCCAGAAGAGAGATGAGGAAATCATTCAGGAAGTCGGGGCCTACATAAGGAAGCTGGCTATAACCTTGACACAGTAGCTTTTGTGTCAATTTCTGCTTGGGACAGTGACAACATGCTGAAGCCAAGTGCCAATATGCCTTGACTCAAGAGCTGGAAAGTTACCCATAGGATGGCAATGCTAGTAGACTCCCATTGCACAAAGCTTTGGATTACATTCTGCTGTCAACTCACCCAACTTCTAAGCCTTTGAATCTGGCCCTCCACACTGTTTACAAATGGATGGTATTCATACAGTCGCTATAGACCACGTGGAGACTGGCACTCTCAACCCCAGCATAGGTTGGCTACTTTGCTCCAAGTAATGTCACAAGTGAAGTCTGTTGAAATGCACCATAGAGCTTTGGTGAAGGTCTTCTTGAGGACAAATGTGCTGCAATGTCAAGAACAACGTCTATCAAAGACATTCATCATGGCAATGTTAATGGTACTGTCAGCAGCAAGAATGGAGGCAGAGATCCACACTATCACCCACAGAAGCCTGAGGAAGTCCCTTAGTCATTTAGAAACCTCAATTCAAGTAAAACCAGCTCCTTGGTTTCAGAAGAAAAAGTAATTTCAGGACAAGCCAGTATGAAGCAGAGCTGGGGGTTATTAAAAATAGAAAGTCATTGCAGAAAAGAATGAAGTGTATATGTGGCCTTCTCAAGGATGAGTTGTAGTTTATTAAAAGACTTTTAAACATTTTTATAATATTTTTATTTATTACTTTGCTCATATGGGTGAGCACATACCAGCCAGGGTATGCATATGAAGGTCTCTCCTTCCAACATGTGGGCCCCAGGTATCAAATTCAGGCCATCAGACTTTATCCACTGAGGAATCTTTCCAGCCCATCTTTTTTTTTTTTTTTTTTTTTTTTTTTTTT
>CABHPQ010140274.1:0-40730 GCA_902168405.1 Peromyscus aztecus | reverse complement strand
CAGAGTGGGTTTCAAACCAGTGTATAGTGAGACCATCTCCAAATAAATTAAATAAATGCAAAATAAAAGATCAGATAGTACAAACCAATAGATACAGAAATAAATAAGGAAGGCACAAAACAAAGATCCAGCCTACAAATGATTAGTGATATTCCTAGTGGAATAAATTATCATAGTAGAAGCAGTAAATCAAAATATTTGGGATGAAAATTATTAAATCCTTTAATAGCCTTGTTCCTGAGAGTGTAGTTTTTCTATTCATGTTAATATTTTAGAATATTTAAGGTTTTAAGAAAATAATGTTCATTAAAAATTTTTCTATCAGAGTTTAGGAAAATGTTAGCAAGTTACAAGTTTATTTTTATGAATCTTAGCATATTTCTAATAATTTAAATAAGATTACATACCTTAAAAAACAACTGCAAACCAATTTTATGAATAAATATACAAAAGTATTAGAATACTAACTGAATTCTGAGTCAGTAGCATGTTAAATGAATTCTCTTACACCTTAGTATGATTGGTCAAAGAATGTAAGGAGAATTGATTATTGGGAAATATTAGTAAAACTACTAAGAAAATAATTTGACTCCATCAAACAATAAAGTAAATCAAGATTTTGTAGAACAATATTGATCTGATCTTAAAAATACCCCCAAATTTATTCATAGTATGGGTCCATACCTTAAAGGTCTTTGAAGTGTCAATCCCTCCAACAAGTTAGAGGCACCTTTTGTAAAAACAAGGTAATTTGTACCTTGACCGTATGGCAATATATAACAATGAGAAATTTTCAGACGGTGAGTTTTTTAACTTTTGCCCTAAAGTAATTGTTGATAAATAAATGTTGAGGAAGATTTCCCCCTGTGGAAACATCTTACACTACAATGGGAAAATGAAGAAATAAAAATGAAATTAAACTACATAAGAGATTTCATTGGAAAGAAGACAGTTTGAAGGGAGTATGACTTCTTAACTAGGTAACCATCAATAAAATATTTAAAATAAATGTGTTAAGAAGTTAATGGCTATTTGTAAGATCCACCTCAAAGTACAATGTGATTGATGAGCTCTTAATGTCTTAGCTGGGAGAGGTGCATGTGCAAAGGCCTGTGCAAACAGTTTGATCCTGGATCCCACAGAGGTAGAAATCTGACCCCCAAAAGTTCTCCTCTGACCATCACATAGGTGCATGCATACACTTTACAAAATAAAAAAATTAAAATTTTAACTGCATTGTGAAGTTAGGTGTGGCAGTGTACACTTTTAATTCTAGCGCTCTGGAGGCAGAGGCAGGCAGATAGATTTCTGTGAGTTTGTGGCCAGCCTAGTCTATATGGTTGAGTCCTAGTTGAGGCTACATAGTGAGATCCTATTTCAAAAATAAATAAACAACAAAACATATACACACACAACCCAAGGAATGTGAAAATACTCCATCTGCAGCTGAAATACTAACACGAAACACATGTACCTTAAAAAAATAAAAATAAAAAAACTTTGTGCAAGAGCTACAGGAAGAAACTTAACAGAAGAACACAGGTATGTGAACACTGCTCACATGGTGTCTACAGCATGTCAACACCCATAGTTCCTCTCCCACAATTTCAAAGTAAAAGAGGAAAATTGGGAGGTCTGACTATATTTCTTTTTTTTTAAGCTTTTTTTTTTTAAATTTTATTTATTTTATGAACATTAGTGTTTTGCCTGTATGTATGTCTGTGTGAGGGTGTCAGGTCCCATGGAACTGGAGTTATAGATAGTTGTGAGCTGCCATGTGGGTGCTAGGAATTGAACCGGGATCCTTTGGAAGAGTAGTTGGTGCTCTTAACCTCGGAGCCATCTTCTCCAGCCCTCTGATTATATTTCAAGAAAATTCATTGAGTGGCAAAAATCTGAGCACACCTTTAATCCCAGCACTTGGGAAGCCGAGGTAGGTGGATCTATGAGATCAAGGCCACCTTAGAGAGACCCAGACCAGGCAAGGACACATCATAAGACCTCATCTCTAAAAATCAAAATGAAAAAATCTGCCTTGAATTGGCGTGGAACTGTTTGTAATCTTCTACTATAACTTGTCTTCCATTTGTATCAGGAAGATAATATCTGTGGTCAGTGTTTCTCCCAAGCCTTGGTAGGAATTTTAAGTATCATGTTAACAGATCAAGCTCAGAACCTCTACTATAAGAAAAAGAGTAATTCTTACCACCCCCTGGGAGTGGCTTTTCTAAAATAACAACAATGAAATCATAAACTGTGAGTAAAACTTTGTTTTGTTAAAATTTTGTTTTGCAAGATCAAAGAAAAGGGATTAGAAGAAAAATGAAACAAAAATGAATTTGGAAAGTTAATGGATTGTGTATTTTTCAAGAACTTTTAGGTTCTTGAAATATCATGGCTTTTGTGTGTGTATGCGTGTATTGGCATGTGCATGCTACCATGTGCAGAATCCCCATTGCCACCACAGATCCCTGTAAACACTGGTCTCTGCTATTTCCTGTGTTGTTTTGCCTGTTCTAGAATGGCATATCGTTGGAATCCTGTAAATGCAGTCTCAGACTGTTATTTTTCCACTCACTTATCAACAATGCATTTAAAATTCTTTCATGTCTTTTTAGGATTTATTATGTCATTTTCATTAATAAGCCGTTTGTTTATTCACCTATTGAAAAACACCTTGGCTGCTTATATATGTTGGCAGTTATGAATAAAGCTGCTATAAAATTCATGTCCATCATTTTCTGTGGTTAAGCTTTTCTCTCATTGGGGAAAAATACCAAGGTATGCAGTTGCTACGTTGTATTTAAGACAGTATGTTGGCAAGAAACTGTCACTTATTATCTTCCAAAGTAACTGTAGTGTTGCATCTGTGGAGCAATGGGTGAGTTTTTGAAATACATTTTAAAAAGCTCTAGAGGGACTGGAGAGATGGCTCAGCTTTTAAGAGCACTGGCTACTCTTACAGAGGACACTGATAGGAATGCCCAGCACCCACATGGCTGCTAACAACCATCTGCTAACAACTCCAGTCTCAAGAGTATCCTATGCCCTCTTCTGGCCTCATGGGCACCAGGCACACATGTGGTGCACATACATATATGCAGGCAAAATGACACATGTAAAATAATTAAATCTAAAAAAATTTTTTTTACATTTTGTAAAGCATTATCTTCTAGCGCAAACAGGCTCTCAAATTATATTCACACTGTAACATCAGTTGTCTGAAGCAAATAAAAATAACTTGAAGCATAAACACATTAAGTAGTTTCTTTAGGATCATGGTTATATTCCTGCTACATTTTAATTATTTATTTATTTTTTATTAAAATGAGAAAAGGTGGGTGTGGTGACAAACATCTGTAATCCTAGTACTTGAGAGGCTGAAGCAAGAGTGCAAGTTCAAGGACATCCAAGGCTACATAGTGAGTTGGAGGCTACCCTGGCTGCCAAGCTATACTGAGACACTGTCCTAGAATGGAAACTGTAAATGCTGACTTATGATTGAAGTAATGTGATGATAACAATTGCTCCTCTCTTGTGTGACAGGAACCTGCAAATAGTCGTCTACCTCCTCACCTCATTGCACTCGATTCTACCATACCTGGGTTTTTTGATGACATTGGGTATCTGGATCTCTTGCCATGTCGTCCTTTTGACACAGTTTTTATTTTCTACATGAAACCAGGTCAGAAAACAAACCAAGAGGTAAGAACTCTGAATTTTCCCCCTCATCTGTGTTATAAACATACAAGACTTTTATGTCAGCAGTTTGTACTTGACATGAGAATTTTGTATTCTGTGCTCAAGACTTGTTTCATCTAGAAACTGAACGCTCATGATTCTGAAGCCTAGTGTCCTGAGCCTTTCCACCCTCAAGAAGCATGGCTAGGTAGGAGTCAGTGTGGATTCCTTTTCCTTAAGGAATTCATACTCCTAGGCAAAGGAAACTAAAACAGCTGAAGGTTAGCCACAGGGAGCCAGAGCGAGGCCTGAAGCTTCAGAGTAGGACAGCAGTCTTAAACTCTTCCTGGCCATCTTCCCTGGGGCTCCTGCCGGGTAGAAGTGAGCAGCAGGCTTTCTCCTTACAGGTAACTTCACACTAAGCCATTTCAGCTGAGGTAAAGCATAAAACATGATGGAGGAAGACACAGTTGGATACGGGTTACAGAAAAGACTAAGAAGGTGGAGAAGGCATGTATAATGTAGGTGGGCATGGAGAGTCAGAGGAATGGCAGGGGATCTGAAGTTTCTGTTGGAAGCAAGTAGTGAAACAGGCTAGACGGTGGCTGTGACTAGAAGAGGGTCAAAGGAAGACGTTAGGGTGCTATGACCGAACGATTCGAATTGCAGTATCATTAACCCAAGTCATTAAATTAATACACCACCCCTGTAGAAATTGACCGGCATTACAGAGTGTTTCAAATTGTGCATTAGTGAGCTGCTGAAGAGTTCATGAGAAAGTTCTTTTCATTCTCTTACTGACTCAGCACACACTCATTAAAACTTAATGCTTACTGCTTTCTGGTAGGCTCCAGGGTTACTGGTAAACAGGATCTATGAAGGAGGCCGTAGAATTATCTAAGGGAAGGCAGACACTGAAGAAGCACTCATAGCATGTTAACAGGGGTGTTAAATTGTGCCTTAGGAGCCTGAGAGACCTAACCTGATTTTAAGGTTCTGAGACAAGGCCATTTCAGCATTTTCTGAATATACACTGACTACAGCATAAATTCTCCAGAGGTAAAGAATATTTGCGTCTTTATGAAATTCATCATGGTGCCAATATGCTTGGAGCTTTTGAGAAGGGAGGATGGTGGCAACCAGCAATGAGACTTTGTGTTAATTTGTTAGAACCCCAGTAAATTGGATTAGTAAGACTAGGATGTTGCTCACATGAAAGTATGGGGCATTTTTTCTCCTGCCTATAAAAGACACAGGCCCTGAGGCACTTCCTAATCCGTTTAGTTTCCTTGAGCTTCTGGGAGCTGTGGGTGATCAGGAAACAGTAAAGGTTTCTGGAGACTTATTAAGAATATCTGAAACCTTTCTCTTCCTAGTCAGTGGAGATTAATTTCTGGATGCTAGTAGGTAAGCTGCAAGGTGCATTCAAATCACCTATTGCTTCTTGACTAAATTTCCTAAGTTAGTTATTTACAGACTTCACATCTAGCCAGGCTACAGTGTAAGATCAAAGCTTCAAAGAAACCTGGGGTTCTATAGTGAGACCCTGTTTCCTAATACCAAAGGAGGGGCCAGTGAGACGGATCCTTGGATAAAGGAGCTTACTGCTAACCAAGTCTAGTGGTCTGAGTTGGATCCCTAGACCTACAGGGAAGAGAAAGTGACTCCCAGAATTGTGTTCTGACTTTCACATGCTTACTGTGGCAATTTGCACACTCTTGTACTTTCTCTCACTCTTTTTTGCTCTCTGACTCTCTCACACAATAAATAAATAAGTTAATCAATGTTAAAAAAGAATTTGAGAGCTATGGGTGAATAAAACAAATATGCTTATAGAGATTGGTTCTGTATACAAAAGATAATTGTGACAGTGACATACAATAGACTGAGAAGTAATGGCTATAACTTCCCTGGTTTTTTCTTTTTCTTTTCTTTTCTTTTTTTTTTTTTTTTCTTTTCCGGGTGTGTGAGCAGGGTGTTACCATCAATTAGTGTTGTATAAATGACTAGAGATTTATGGATGAGCTTCTTCAGTCATCTGAAAAGAGCCTTTAAATATGGCGGTTTTAGGCGGGCGGTGGTGGTGCACGCCTTTAATCCCAGCACTCGGGAGGTAGAGCCAGGTGGATCTTTGTGAGTTCGAGACCAGCCTGGTCTACAGAGCGAGATCCAGGAAAGGCGCAAAGCAACACAGCTACCCTGCCTCGAAAAAAAAAAAAAAAAAAAAAAAAAAAAAAAAAATGGCAGTTTTAGGATCTTGGTTTTGCTAACTTTGTAGGCCTGGGGCAAGCCAAGAGAGTCTTATTTTTAGAAAATTCTCCAAATAGTTTTGGCACATTCTCCCTGTTTTCATTTTTAATTTGGAAAAGAATCCCTTATTTTCCTACTTTTAGAACTGAATGCTTAAGAGCAGCTGTTTGTTTATTGTGGGAGCTGCCCAGTGTATTTCAGACCATTGAGCAGCGTCTTTGGCTGTGGATCCCAGCATTGGTCTATCACTATGTCTTAGTTTCTTTTCCATTTACTGTGATAAAATACTCTGACAGAAATAACATGAGGGGAAAAGGGCATATTTAGCTCATAGTTCCAGGTCCATTGTGTAAGAAAGTCAGACAGGAGCTACAAGGAGCTGTCACATCTCACCCATACTCAGGAACCAGCAGTGAATGCATGCAGGCTTGTATTCTTTTTCCTTTACATCAGTCCAGAATTGAGCGCATGAGTGGAGCCTCCTGCATTCAAGGTGGATCTTCCCACCTCAATTAACCCAATCAAGAAAATACCTTGTTGGCAGTGATGATGCACACCTTTAATCCCAGCACACTGGAGGCAGAAGCAGGTGAATCTCTGGTAGTTCAAAGCCAGCCTGGTCTACATATGAGTTCCAGGATAGCCAGGGCTGTCTAGTGAAACCTCGTCCGACAAACAAACAAACAAATAAAAGCCCTTATAGGCATGCCCATAGACCACCTTAATCTAGACAGTTCTTCATTGAGATTCCCTTCCCAAGCCATTAATCCCAGCACTAGGGAGGCAGAGGCAGGGCAAGCCTGGTCTACAGAGTAGTTCCCCGACAGCCAAGACTGTTTCACAGAGAAACCCTGTCTGGGGGGGCGGGGGAGGGGGGGGGGCGGGGAGATTCTCTTCCCAGAATTTGTCAAGTAGATAATGAACACCATCATACTGTGACAGCCAAACATGTCTCTAGGCTTACCATTGTCATTTTGACCTCCAGTGAGAATGGCTATTTTAATTTTTTCTCCTGTTTTCCTGTCTATTTCTTTGTGTGCCTGTGCCCATCCACATACCATGGTATGTAGATGGAGGTCAGAGGCCAACTTGTGGGACTCTTGTTCTCTCCTTCCATTATGTGGGTTTCTGGGATCAAAGGCAGGTCATCAGGCTTATTAACAAGCTCTGTTACACACTGAGCCATTTTGCCAGCCTCAAAACCTCTTGAGAATGAGGGTTTCTCCTCTCTGTGGCCAGTAGGAGAGGGACCCTCCTGATTACTTTGTTTTCCTGTACTGCCTGTCTTCCCTTCTTTGGACTAAGGAAACGGCATTTTCATATTCATTTATTAGTTATACCTAATCTTTACTGAATTTGTAGGAGGCTTGTAGTTTTATTCTATTTGTCAAGGCTGTTACTGTTAGCATTTAGGCATCTGTACTGGCCTACCCTTAGGGTCCTGACAGGATATGTCCTCAGCTGCAGCTACTAGGAGCACCCGCTGTGTGCATTCGCTACATTTCCTTATAAAAGGAAGGCCTGTACACCTCCCGTCTCTTTCTCCTTCTCTTCCTTCACTCTCATCCCCAGGGACGGGTCTCTGCCCCTTCTCTCCCTCCCTCAGTAAACCTCCCACGTGAGCCCTGTTGTATGGTGTGACTCCTTCCCGCTGCACACCATTTTTAAAATACAACAGATAGCACATGCGTGTTTAACATTTCTTATTAATAGGCTGTTAACTGTGACATCAAGGACATTGTACCTTTTGCTTATTTTTAATAAATAAGCCTGCCTCAGTAATTGTCTTGCCAGAGGGATAGCTTAGGATTTTACTTACATCGTCTGGTATAATCTTCACAACTGTCATTATCCTTACTTTGCTATGGAGAAACAGACAAGGGCCAGCCAGTCCAGCCAACCAACTCCAGAACACGCATTTTCACTGTGGTCATGTATTCCCAAATTCACTCTGAACTGGGCCTTGATTTGTCAAAAGTATCAAAGCTCATTAGTTTTCATGTGTGTTTTTTAATATGTCCGTGTATTCCCTTCATAACTGATGCTTGCTGTGCCTTTCAGATTTTAAAGAATGTGGAGTCTTCCAGAAACGTTCAGCCACATTTCCTAGAATTTTTGCTCTCCCTTGGCTGGTCAGTAGATGTGGGCAGACACCCTGGTTGGACGGGACACGTGTCCACCAGTTGGTCAATTAATAGTTGTGATGATGGCGAAGGGTCTGAACAAGGTAAAGCTCGTAAATAGCTGTTAATTGTTTCTTATTTGGTTACTCTTTCTCCCCCTCCCCTTTCCCATGAACCTTTACATTTTAAACAGATGATATCAAGGAAAAGTCTTCTTTCCCCAGTCCTAGTCTTCATGGGTCACATTTAGTTTGTATATTCTTCTTTTTTAAAGTTACCTATTTTGTGTAGGAGAGTTGGGTAAGGAGGGGAGTGCATGAGCCTGTGGATGTCAGGACAGCCTGAGGGAGTGCTCACTCTCTCCACTATGTGAGTTACAGGTATGAACACAGGTCAATGGGCTTGGAGGCAAGAGCCTTAACCTTCAGAGCCCTCTTGCCACCCCTGATTTGTCTAGTTCTGTAGATATTTCCTCTGTGTGTGAAAGTTGTAATGGTAGGGTAAACTAATCCAAAATTAACTTCTTAATTATTCCTGTGCTGATGTGTTCTGTTTTATATGTGAACAAACAAATACAGCTTCCTATAAAATGTTAATAAGCCTAAGATGTGTCTAATAAACAAAAGTTTCTGTTTAATAAATGGTTTTCGCTACTAGATTTTTTTTTTTTTTTTGAGAGAGAGAGACTCCTTGTGTATGCCAGGCTAGCCTGGAGCTCAGAGAGGTCAGCCTGTGTCTCCCTGTCTTGGGAAAAAAGAATGTTTAATAAACTGTAGTCTGCATCTATCTCAGGTTCCTACCCATCTCCACACAGCCTTTGGAGAATCTGTAACCAGGCTAACAAGGAGCAGTACAGACTGAAACTTGAGGCAGAATCGAACTCACGTGTTCTTAGGCTCCTTAGGTTAAGTGAATAATCTTCAGCATTCTTATCTCAAGATATACTAGCTCAGAATTTCCCTTCAGCACCATTGTGAACTGATCTCTAGTTTCTTCTAATTTTTACTCAAGTTTGAGTAAGATATTTTGGCATATATCATAATTTTAATTTCCATGTACCCATGCTTGATTATATGTATACATTAAATTTCTATAAGTAGAATAAAGAATATGCACATTTTTCATTTTTATAAATAGGTCACTGAGCATGGTGGGGCTTTTGTATATATGGTATTGGGAGTTGAACTTACAACCTCACATGTACTAGGCAAACTCTACCACTGAGTAGAATTTTTTGCACCATTTTATAAATAAGTCCTTCTAATGCTTATAGTTTTAAGTGACAGAGAACCTGAATGAAACTGAGATTTTTATTAATTAAAAAAAATATTGGCCCGGCATGGTGACTCATATCTTTAATCTCAGCATTTGGGAGGCAGAAGCAGGTGGATCTCTCTGAGTTCAAGGCTAGCCTGGTTCTTTCCTCCCCTCCCCACCCCCCCAAAGTTGAGGACCAAACCCAGGGCCTTGCACTTGCTAGGCAAGTGCTCTACCACTGAGCTAAATCCCCAACCCCGCTAGCCTGGTTCTTATAGAGAGTTCTAGGCTAGCCAGGGCTATGTAGTAAGACCTTGTCTTAAAAAAAAGTGTGTGTGTATGTATACATATGTGTATACATGTGTACATGCGTGGCACACTTCACAGGTAAGGATCAGAGGATAATTCTGTAGAGTCAATTTTCCTTTCACCTTCACATGGTTCTAGGGCTTGAGCTCAGGGTGTTAGGCTTTGCAGAAAGCACTTTTACCCACTAAAACCAATCTCATGGGCCCTGGCTTAAATTTTGAAGAAATTCCAAATTGGTTAAGTGTTTTATGTAATTATCAGCACCCCATTGTGTTTTGCAGTTTTCTGTTAGATCTGTTCTCTGAATATTTGCTTAGTCCCTATTTATCTTCTTAGTAAAGAAAGGCAGTTTCAGACTTTCTATGCATCCACCACCATAGCGAGAAGAGGAGAGTAGCTGGGCTGCAGTCTCTTTTCTCCCTAACCCCTGACTCTGATAGAGTACACTTCAACTCTGGGCCTGCTCCAGAGTAGAATCAGGCAGGGTAGATATTCTGGTCCTTTGCAGAAAAAATTCACTATCTTGTCCTTTGCAGAAAAAATTGTGTCAACCTCTGCTCTAAATTTCTTGCCTTCCACATCTTCACCAGCATTAAGTATCTTCTAATATGTTAGGTGAAATCTCTTAGTTTTGTGATTGAAAAATAAGCATTTTTTTGTTGTTTTTTCATTTTACACACCAATCAGAGGTCCCCCTCTTCCCTCCTCCCACCCCTCCAGCCTTCTCCCCCAACTGACCCCCCATTCCCTCCCCCCCCCACAAGAAGGCAAAGCCTCCTAGGGGGAGGCACATCCACTAGAGGCAAGTCCAAGCCCTTCCCCCTGCCTCAAGACAGCACAAAGTGTCTCATCATAGGTAGTGGACTCCAGAAAGCCTGCTCATGCACCAGGGGTGGATTCTGATTCTACTATTCCCTTCTCCAAAATCTATGTGCCATCTGTGAAGGTCCTGGTCTTTTATGTCATACTGTGGTTATTATATGCTCATTTTAACTGAGACTTAGACTAGTTCAGACTATTGTAACTCATTTTCTCTGCCTGCTAAAACTCCCAGTATGTTTTTACATCAGTCATTACCAGAGAAGGGAGAGTATCCAGGTTTGCTGTAATTTCACAAACTGGAAAATTATTATATAAAATTACTGTAAGGACACTTAATCAACACTCATGGTTTGTTCTCACCTACAGATTGGTTCTCATTGGAACTGTCATCGCTTTATTAACTGACTGGGGTTCATGAACAGGAGGTGAAGGTGCCCAGCTGCTTTCTTAAGTACTGATACATTGTTCTTTATTCCCAGATGAAGTAGCTTCCTCATTGTTCTTTATTCCCAGATGAAGTAACTTCCTCTGAAGACGCTGGGGCTAGCATTTTCAATGGGCAGAAGAAGGTGCTGTACTATGCTGATGCCCTGACGGAAATAGCTTTTGTGGTTCCTTCTCCTGTGGAGTCCTTAAGTAAGAGCATGTTTTTGCATAGTGCTATTTTACAATCTGTTTGTATATTCACTATTTGGTGTGTTATGCATTGGAGGAGATTTTGAAGTCATCAGAGGCATTCTTTAGCTTCTAAGCAAGGGTGGGTGCAGTGGTTTCTGAAAGACCAGGTGGCTGGAAAAAAATTTTCTCTAGCTGGCCTTTTCCGGCAGGCATTCAGCAGTACTCTTCTCAAACAAAACGTTTTTCAGATGAGCTTTCAGTTTCATACACTGGCACCTGTACTGGGTAGGGTCTAACCCCTTCCTGGAGTGTCCTCACAGCACATTCCTCCTATTTTTCCCACACAACGTGACAGCTTCTTTTTAGTGCTGCTATTCTCCTTGCTTTGTCCATGAATTTAATTCCATTCATGTTCCTTTCCTGGCTGAACTGTACCATGTCCCAGTCTTGCCCCTACTTTCGCTCTCAGTTCCCGCGTAATCTAGAAGCAGTCAGCACTAACCCCGATGCCACTGGATGCTGTGCTGTCTTGAATTGATGTCTGCCAAATAAATTAGTCCATTTTTTTATTTCAGCCTCATTGAGTTTTTCAAGACATGGATAGAATGTAGGCAATTTTTTTTTTTTTTTTTTGCTAGAATGTAACATGAATGGCCTCTAGTCAGTCCCTAGTAGAATCCTTGTTCTGAAACTCAGCGAGCAGTCCTTACTGTCTGAATCTCTGTGGGCATTTCTGATTCTGCTAGAACTGACCATTAAACTCTACCTACAGCATCCTAGAGCTTACTTAGCCTGCCTCTCCAAACACCCCCTGCACATCAGTTCTTAAGATCTAAGAACCACATGGTCAGGTTTGGTCCCAGAAGCTGCTCTACTTCTTTGCTATCAGCTTTCTGTAATAGTTTTTTTGTTTGACCTAGTTTGCTTTCTGTTGCTGTGACGTGACACCAAAAAACCAAGACAGGGAGGAAAAGGTTTATTACATTACATCTTCAAGGTGAGAGTCCATCATCAAGGAAAGCCAGGGCCGGAGCTCAAGCAGGAACCTGGAATCAGTGCTAAATTAAAGCAGAAACCATATAGGGATGCTGCTTACTGTCTCTATACCAGGCTTCTATTCAGCTACTTCTGTTAAACAGCTCAGGCCCACCTGTGGAGAGGTGTCACATCCACAGTGGGGTGAGCCCTCTTGTATTAATTAGCAATTAAAAATACCCTAAAGACATGCCACAGGCCAGTCTGGTCAAGGCAGTTGATCATTTGAGGTTCCCTCTTCCCAGGCGTGTTGAGTGGAAAGCTAACCTAGACAGTGTTCATTACAGAGATATCTGACAGGAATGAGGGAGAAGGGTTTACTGTTGGTTGATGGTTCAGAAATTCTCATCCCCGTGATGATAATGGCCTGACCCAGTGGCTTACTTTATGGCCATGGGAGCATGTAGCATGGCTTCTCACCATGGCAGATCAGGAAACAGACAGCAGGGTCAGAACCAATGTCTAGGTACTTCAAAGGACCTCTCCCAATGACCTAGTCTTCCCTGCAAGGCTTCACCCCCTAAAGTTTCCACAGCCTACCAGAATAGTGCCACTGCTAAAGAAGTGTTCCAAACATGAGACTGTGAAGGCTATTACATATTGAAAACATAGCAGGATATACTTAAATAGGATAACTTAATTTTTTTTTTTTTTGCTATTACATTTTCATGAATGTTGTGCTGTGTGTATATTTCCCTACCAGCCTTTTGCATATCCCCCCATATATACGTAGTTAATTTGAAATTCAGCATGAGAAAAAAACATGCTCTAGCTTGTCTATCTCCCCCCACCCCATTATACTCTCTTGTTCCCTTCTCACATCAGGCTTATTCTTCTCCCTTGTTCTTCAGGTCAGAGATTTTATGTATGTTTAGATGTCATGAGAAAATTAGATGGTTGTCTTTAGGAGTCATTTCATTGGACACCATCATCTCCAATTCCATCTTATTTCCTGTATGTGGCATAATTTCATTTTTCTTTATGCATCCATCTAATGATAGGTATCAAATATTCTTTAAGTACATCTCCACTTCAGCCCTAGTTTTGTGTTTCATCCAGCTTAACTAGTATGTATAGGCTTTGCTTTCTGCTTTGGTCATTCCTTTCATAAATTATGAGTGAAGCCCACGTAGCTCTTGATTCCCATGTGAGAACTTTTATACAGAACCCCATATAAACTTACAGCTAGCAGGACCTCATGATGACATCATGATGATTTTTGGATATTCAGCAGAAAAAACGAGCAGCCTAGAAAAAATGGCACACTGTTCTTATGGATTAAGTATGATTACTCTTTCTTAATCTAAAGTCACAGGTTTATTTTGCTTAAAATATTGTGTGGGCCTGAAGAGATGGCTCAGCCTTTAAGAACACCTGCTTCTTTCAGAAGACCTGAGTTCAGTTCCCAGCACCCATGCTGGGTGGCTCAACCACCTGTAACTCCAGTTCTAGTTCCTACAGCTTTTTCTGGCTTTTCTGGGTATATGCACAGACACATAAATTTAAAATAAATTTGAAAAAATATTGGTCTTTTTGCAGATTAAGCCCATTTCTTCTTGTCTGGCTAGACAGTGAGTAGAAAACGTCACCTTTTCCATTGAGACCATTTGAAGTGTGAGATATACATCACACTTGATAGTCTCATCTCCAGAGTAAAGACTTGTGCTGTGTCTAGCTTAGTAGTTTCCCTACCTTTGTACTTGACCTTGATTTCTCACTGTAGGTTCCCATGTTTCATACTCTGTCATTTTTGTCCCTAGTAGAATGGGCCTTTCATGATCATTATCTTAGTGTTTATCTGCCTTCCATTCAAAGCTGTGATCTGCCTCCTTATTCCAGCAGTTGAGGCCCAGCTGTTTTGTGGGTTGAGTACCTGCCTGGTTTCTTCGGTTGAACAGCCTGCACCAGCAAGTCTTCCCAGACCTAGAACCTTCGCTCACACTGGCTTCCCACAGTTGGGTCTTAGCCTGCAATCATGATATATGCCTAATGGCACTTGCCATTGTGTGCTGTGACTCAGCTTCTGTTAATATTCATATTCATATTCTGGGACTAGAAAGAAGGCTCTGATTTAGAATATTTGTTGCTCTTTCAGATGATCTGGGTTTGATTTCCTGTACCTATGTGGTAGCCAACAACCATCTGTTACCTCCAGTTCCAGGGAACCCAGTGCTCTCTTCTGACTTCCTGGAGCACCAAACATACGTATAGTACACATACATGTGTGCAGGCAAAACACTTGTTTGCATAAATGACACATCTCTATTTTCCTGGGAGTCTGTTCATTTTGTTTTTTACTCCCACCAGATTGTTCTTTAAATTCAGACTAGGTCCTTGTGGCTTCCAGGTGTCTCAGTGTCTACTTAGGATGGTGCTTTTGATGGAATATATAAGTAATTCAGAGAATAACAGCTTTGAATTTATAACTTTCTAGGCTTACCTCACTTATCCTGTGGAGCAGGAGATGACAGACTGTAGCACACAAACCAGATTCAGTCAAGAATGAGCTTTATGGTTATTAAAAGATTAAGATGTTCCTTTTATGTGTATGACTGTTTTGCTTGTATTATGTGCACTCATGCATGCCTTTTGTGCCCCTGAAGGCTAGAAGAGGGCAGGGATCCCCTGGAACTGGAGTTAAAGATGGTTGTAAGCCACCTTGTAGGTGCTGGGAACCAAACCCAGTTCCTCTGCAAGAGCAGCCATTGCTCTTAACTGCTGAGCTGTTTCTTCAGTCACAAGTTTTACATTTTTTCAAGTGTTATAAAATGCAAAGAAGAGTATGCTGCAAAGACCTCTACGACCAGCAAATCCTACAATAAGGTCACCTGCTCCTTCATAGGATGTCTGCCAAGACTTGCTATGTAAACAGTGCTTTGCTTTCAGTTACTTAGGGTAGTTAGACTAGTTAACATAATTAAACTTCTGCTCCAGAGGAGTAGCAAATATATTTTTTTTCTTTCTCTTGTAGCTGATTCTTTGGAAAGTAATATCTCAGACCAAGATAGTGACTCAAATATGGATCTTATGCCTGGAATTCTGAAGCAGCCACCCCTGACACTTGAGCTGGTCCCCAATCACACAGATAGTCTTAATTCCTCACAGAGGGTAAGTTGTTTTATTGATTTGCCCCAAATTTTGTGAAGTGGCAGTTATTGTAGAACCAAGTCTGAAAGTTTCTCATTTTTTGTAATGTAGGAGGTATAGCAAGAGTGCTGATTCATTAACTGAAGTATTTGAAAATGAATCCTTGAATTTTTCATTTTTCTAATCTATAATAAATAGTTGGTTCTAAGACAGTGTTTTCCTTGTATTTGACATTCTGATGCCGTGGTCATTTCTCTTGCTCACGCCTGATTAAGCTGAGGTATTCTGTGTCTACTAAGCATTACAGCAGGAGCTGTCTGTAGATTTCGTAATCTCACACTATTCAGCTAGGAACTGACTACAAAGCTGGCAGCATTTGGAGACTCTAAGTGCTGCAGTTCTCCTTTGTCTGTTGCTTTGCTTTCAGCCATTTTAAGACCCATGCTCAACTATGGTCTAAAAATATTAAAAGGAAAATTGCAGAAATAAGCAATTTGTAAGTTTAAAATAATGTAGCATTCTGGATAACTTGGTGAAATCTCACAGAATACTGCTTCTTCCAACCTAGGATGTTAATCATCCTTTTGTTCAGTATCTGTATACCGTATATGCTACCCCACCCTACCCTCATCTGTCACTTTAGGATTGGTTTGGTGTCATGGAATGTAGTACTGCAATGCTTATTTTCTTGGTTTACTGTGGCTCATGTGGGCATTGCATCACCTTTTGTCATCACAGGAAGAGGGATGAATATAGTATGGTAAGGTTTCTTGAGGGAAAGGGAGACCAAATTCACATAGGCTTTTATTGAGACATACTGTAATTGTTCTGTTTTACTATTACATTTATTTCAAGGGTGTTTCTCTCCCTCCCTCCCTCCCTCCCTCTCTCCCTCTCTCCCTCTCTCCCTCCCTCTCTCCTCTCTCTCCTCTCTCTCTCTCTCTCTCTCTCTCTCTCTCTCTCTCTCTGTGTATAGTTGTGCACTGGAAAAGAATACGTATAGTATTGGGTAGTAACTGTGATTTCAAGAACCCATGGAGAGTCTTTGGATGTACCTGCATGGATAAGTGGGGGCTACTGTGTATGGCTAAATCTATTAAGTATGCACACAACTCTTACTACATAGGAAGAACCTTTTGCTTTTAACCAGCAAATGTTATTTCTTTATCTGTGTTTACCCCTTATCTTTATTGAAAAATGACCAAGTAAGTAGTAACAAGAACTCATGATCAGGCTATAAGAATAAGATTGATTTAAAACAAATACTAAAGAAGATGAAGTGTAAACCTGACCAAAGTCATTCCTGAATTTATATGGGATTTTAGTTTGGTTCCTTACACAGTAAAAATTGTTACTCCCCCCTCCGCTCTGCCCCAAGTATTAGGGATTAAGTTTAGAGAGTCACATGTGCTAGCCAAATGTTCTCCCACTGAGCTATAGCCCCAGTCCTCTTGTTTTTATTTTGAGACAGGATCTACTAAGTTGCCCCAGCTGACCTGGAACACATTCTGTAGCTCAGGCAAGCCTTGAACTTCTCCTTGTTTTTCTACCTCAGCTGCCTCACTTTGTGTAACTGTGAAGATTATTTTTAGCATAGATACATGTTAATGTAATCGGTTATGTCACTTAAAAACTGTATGGCCTAATGGCTCAGGCTTCTTGCTAGCTAGCTCTTATAACTTAACTCATTTCTATTAATCTATGCTTTGCCACATGTTCTGTGGCATTAGCTCTGTGCCATTCCATGCTGCTCCCTGGACGGCGGGCTGGTGTCTTCTTTGCCTCTCCTTTCTCCTCTCACTATCTCCCTTGGATTTTCCCACCTGGCGCCAACCTGCCCTGCCATAGGCCAAACGGCTTTATTTATCAACCAGTCAGAGCAACACATATTCACAGCAGAAAGACATCCCACAGCATGTTAAGAAAAGTCTCCATAATATCAAGTTATATGACTCCTAATAACGGACTGATTTTAAACTTGAAGAGGTTAAGAGGCCTCACAGAACACAGTTGGAAAGGAGTAAGGAATGCAGACATTTAGTGGCTACCTGCCCTAACCCTCATGTTCTGAGTGCTAACAGTTATGCCTTCACACTCAGAGAATGACAGCTCTTAAAGTATCTTGCTTTTTTATTATGTATTCTTTTCAGACTAGAAAAAAAAAAACAAATCTGGGCTGGAGAGATGGCTCAGAGGTCAAGTGCACTCACTGACTGCTCTTCCAGAGGACCCAGGTTCAATTCCCAGCACCCACATGGCAGCTTACAACTGTCTGTAATTCCAGTTCCAGAGGATCTGACACCCTCATACAGACATACATTAAATAAATACATCTTTTATAAAAGAAAAAAACAAAACTGTTTAACACTTGCTGGTGAGGAGACAGTCTCAGCAAACCCTGAACAGAAGTAAGCCTATAAAGCACACTGACTAAAGAGCAGCTAGTGTCCTCTGCAGGTGGAGGGGAGCTCCAAGATGTCTGCTCTTTCTCCTGCTTCTTGATGGAGAAGTGGAGTTCTAACACAGTGAAGTAAGGCAAAACATAAAAATCGGAAAGCAAAGAGTAAAACTGTATTTGTCGATGGGTTGAGGCCAGAGTACAACACCCAAAGTTATACTCTGGCCTCCACACATGTGCACACTAACAAAATGTACATGTACATACATACAAAGAAAATACTGAAAGCATCAAAAGAGAATCACCAAGTCATGTATAAAGGAAGACACATTAGGTAAATGCAGATTTATTTCTTCAACAGAATCATTTTAGAGATTTTGTTTCTTTTTCTTTTTCTTTTTTTTTAGGGGGGGGGTTTGTTTTTGTTTTCAAGACAAGTTTTTTTCTGTGTAGCCCTGGCTGTCCTGGAACTCAGTTTGTAGACCACTCTGGCCTAAACTCAGAGATCCACCTGCCTCTGCCTCTTGAGTGCTGGGATTAAAGGGGTGTGCTGTCACACCCAGCTCTTTTTCTTTCATTTTTGAGATTCTGATACAGTTACATCATTTTCCCTTCTTCCCTTCTTTCCTCCCTCCAGATCTTCCCAAACACCCCTCTTTGCTCTCTTTCAAATTCATGGCCTTTTTTTTTTTTTAAAGCTAACTTCTCTCTCCATCCTCAACAGAAACTTTTTAAAACCATAGAGAATGATGTATTTTGTAAGGCAACCATCAACTCAGACTACTGTATGCCTCAAAATGGCCATACTTGAAAGAGAAACTTTCTGTGGTAAAACCAGGCTAAAAAAACTCATGACCACTAAACTAGCTCCATAAAAGATACTGAAAGGAATCCTTTGGGCTAAATAGACAGTTAAATACATCTACAAGGATATAGGAGCGAGCAGACTTTTAGTTAAGCAAAAGAGAAATAGGAAAACACCATTCTAAGACCAACAAAATGACAGGAGTTAATACTGTCCTATTAATAATACTCTTCAGAGTTAATACTGCCCTATTAATAATACTCTTCAATAGTATTGTGGTCTCATTTCTTCAATCAAAACACAGACAACAGATTGAATTTTAAAGAGGGAATTTCATGCCGCCAAGAAACACACCACAAAAGACAGATAAAACTAACTTCCTTAGGGTTAAAGGATGGAGAAAGGTAATCCACTCAGATGGAATGAGGAAACAAGCCTTTGTTGTTGTTCTTAAATCTGATAAAAATACACTTCAAACCAAAATTAGTCAGAAAACTCCCTCCATACTCTTCAAGGGAACAGTCCATTAAGGGGACATTGTAATTCTAAAATATACATTGAAAATGCATGCACACAGTTTCATAAAGCGAATACTACTAAATATAAATTCACACATTAACCCTAGCATAGTAAAAGTATCCAATATTCACCATTTGACAGGTCATCTCAACAAAAAATAAACAGGAAAACAGATCATCCAATAGGATATAAAGCAAGTTTTAACAGGTATAAAATACTAATGGCAATTGAATAATGAATAAGTCACTGAAGAAATAAGGAAATACAAAAATCCCTAATAGCAAATGAAAATGAAAACACAAATACCAAAAATATGGGATACAATGAAAGCAGACCTAAGAGGAGGATTATAGCTGTACGTGCCCACATATGATAAATCAGATAGATTTCAGATAAACTAACACTTCCCCTTGAGATCCTGGAAAAATAAGAACAGACCAAACCTACAGTCCTTAGAAAAATTAAGATGAGAGCAAAAATTAGTGAAATGGAAACAGAAAAACAGTACAAGGAATCACTGCAACAAAGAGTTGGTTCTTTCACAAGATGGACAAACCTTCAGCCAAGCTAACTGAAAGAAAGAAAGCCAGGTGTGGTGGCACACACCTTTAATCCCAGCACTCAGGAGGCAGAGGCAGGTGGATCTCTGAGTTTGAGGCCAGCCTGGTCTACAGAGTGAGTTCAGGACAGCCAGAGCTACACAGAGAAACCCTGTCTGGAAAAACAAAAAGGAAAAAGAATAAAGGAGAAAGAAAGATAAATCACAAATGAATAAAACTAGAAGTGAAATCGAAGCAGATGGTTTCTTACAACAGATAACAGTGAAATTCAGAAAATCATCAGGACATGTCTTAAAAATGTGTATTACACAGAAAATCTAAAAAACACAGACAATTTTCTAGGTACATAGGGCATACCAAAATTAAATCAAGGTGAGATCATTTAAATAGATTTATAACAAGCAACACTGTTGAAGGACTTAAAGAAATCTTTCCTAAAAGAGAGCCAGCCTGGATTAGCTTCACTGCTGAAAACACTGACTTTGAAAGAACTAACACCAGTGCTTCTCAGCTGCTAACAACAGGAAAGGACAGAGCACTCCTAGAGTCTTCTCTGAAACCAGCATTCTGATACCAAAACAAGACACAGACACAGCAAAAGGAAGAGTATGGACCAAGCTACATAGCTGCAAAAATTCTCAACAAAATATTTGCATATCCAAATCAAGACTGCATTGAAAAGATCATTGATCTTGATTAAGTTGTCTTTATTCTAGAGACTTAGCTATGGTTCTACATACAAAAATCAATAAATGTAATAATATACTACATAAATGTTTTCTCAAGGGTAGAAATCAGACAATCATCTCAATAGATTGAGAAAAGCCTTATGACAAGATCTGAATCCCTTCATGAGAAAAGCCCTGAAGAGGGACTGAAGAGAAGGCTCAGAGGTGAAGGCAGTTACTGCTCTTGTGAGGATTGGCTTTGGTTCCTAGCATCCATGTTGGGTGTCTCACAACAGCCTATCACCCCAGCTCCAGGGAATCCAGTACCCTCTTCTAATGCGATAAATCCACATTTAAGTTCAGAGTACTAGGGAAATTTGTTAGGGTAAATTGAGGAAATACACTCACAATACTCAATACAGAATGGAGTAGACTGCTGAAGTCGTCTTCTATCTGACCGGAGCGAATCCACCTGGCAGTTCGACCACACCAGGAAGGAGGCAGCTGGGAGAAGGGGCTCTGACCCTCCCCCTTTCCTTTAAGAGGTCACAGACAACAGCAGGAAGCACCGCCTCCTTCAGGTCCATATAGCCCAAGGTCATGGGCGGAGCAAATACTACTACACTCAGCAGTCATCCTTGGGCATCCACATACACAAACACACAGATACATAAATAAATAAATCTTTAAAAAAAAATGGCTGCAGCTAAAAGAACTAAAC
Organism: Peromyscus aztecus; assembly: GCA_902168405.1. Taxonomy (NCBI): domain Eukaryota; kingdom Metazoa; phylum Chordata; class Mammalia; order Rodentia; family Cricetidae; genus Peromyscus; species Peromyscus aztecus. Next base: position 19,877 of record CABHPQ010140274.1, on the reverse strand, counting down.
CAGTCTCAGAAAAACATGTTCTTTTTGTGGGTTCTGGATTTTGTATAGTCACATAAAATTATATATGTATATATAAAAAGAAAGTAGACATGAAATTATGTGGAGCAACAAAAGGAACTAACAGAAGTGGGGAGTAAAAATAAAAGATCCCAATGGCCACTGGCTTAAGGATAATTAAATAGTAAAATTTATGTGCTATAGAACATCATGCATAATAATAAATGCACCTTAAAATATTGACTTAGACACATACCAAAAATAGTTCATTAAAAATAAGCCAGTTGAGTGGCAGAAAAGACAAATGTGTGCATGAGCTTGCCGAAAAGTCTGGTGAACTCTTGTCTTTTGCAGACAGTATAAGGAAAATCAGGTATAGATTGCTACTGGAACATTTCACCTGGGAACTAGGAATAACTTCCTGATGTTGGTTTTAGAGACTAAGATCCTCAGACAAAGTAGTGGTATTTCTTTTTGGTTGTTTTTTTGTTGGTTTGTTTTTGTTTGTTTTCTGAGACAAGGTGTCTCTATATAACAGTCATAGCTGTCCTGGAACTCACTCTGTAGACCAGGCTGGCCTCAAACTCACAGAGATCCATCTGTCTCTGCCTCCTGAGTGCTGGGATTAAAGATGTGCACCATCACCACCTGGCAGTACTGGTATTTCTTTACTTGGGAAGCATACAGCTTTCTGGCCACAGAAAGATTCAATCCTTTTTTAAACCTTTGTTAAAATATAACATGCGCCAGATGGATGATGCGCAGAGGCAGGCAGATCTCTGTGAGTTCGAGGCCAGCCTGGTCTACAGAGAGAGATCTAGCACAGGCACCAAAACTACACGGAGAAACCCTGTCTCAAAAAAAAAAAAAAAACAACCAAACTCAAAAAAAACATGCAAATTGCTATTCATGCAAATTGTAATTGTTTAGTATTCCTTTGATACTTAAAAGTTGTATCACATTATTTACTTGGTATGTGTATGTATCCCAACTGCACATGTGTGCATATATGCCATTGTGCATGTGTAGACATCAGAGAACAACTGACTTCTAGAACTTGGGTCATTAGGCTTGGTGGCAAGTGCCATCTCCCTGGCTCCTCCTCTCATGCTGTTAAACTTCATTTCCCTTTCTAGGTCAAGCTCCTAAGTGGAGATAATGAAGAAGAGCTTTTTTTGGCAAATTTATTTCACACTTTCTTCCCAAGTGGCTTTGGTGACATAGACATGTCACTAGTCATCTTGATAAGTGTTTGACCAGGTAGTTTTAAAAAAATTCTTGGCCAGGTGGTGGTGGTGCACGCCTTTAATCCCAGCACTCGGGAGGCAGAGGCAGGCGGATCTTTGTGAGTTCGAGGCCAGCCTGGTCTACAGAGCGAGATCCAGGAAAGGCGCAAAGCTACACAGAGAGACCCTGTCTCGAAAAACCAAAAGAAAAAAAAAAAAGAAAAAAACTTTTTCTCCTCTCCTCTTCATATAGCTCAGTCCCAGTTCCAGAATGAAGAAGCTGCCTCAGGGTCGTCCTGTGCCTCCCCTTGGACCTGAGACAAGAGTGTCTGTAGTCTGGGTGGAACGCTATGATGATATAGGTACTGTATGAGGAAAGAGGGTTTCTCTGAGAATGACTAAGATGACAGTGACTTGCCAAGTGTCTGAAAAGGGTGAATACAGAGACTTGCAGTTCATAAACCTGGGTTTGTATTCCTCTACCCATTTTCAAGAAACCTATTAACTGGGCATGGTGGCCCTTGTTTTCTAGTTTTGATAGAGTAATAGATACAAAGCTGTTAGCTGTTTGTTTGGTCTCCTAGCAGTGTTCCCAGTCTTCCCAGGGGCTCTGGGCCACCTTTTCCATGTGCACAGGTGGTCTCATTTTTATATAATTGCTTCCTTTGTCCTTAAAAGTTCTGCATGGAAAGTTTCTTAGGATTTTTTGTATATGTGACTTAAGAACATCAGAAATGCATGTTTGGCCTAGAACCCTGTCCAGCTCAGAGTTTATAGGAAAGTGTCACAGCTGCTTCTAACCAAGCCCTCACAGCCACAGATCATATTCTCTGAAAGCCCTCCGCTTTAGGTGAACTCAGCCAAAACATATTGTAAAAGACAATTGCTTTTATGTGGGGAGTCATTAGGATTCTACACTGTGGTGTAGCGCAGATGGTACTTGTTGCAGTCTATGAAGAGGTTAGGAAATGAATTTGGGAAAATCAAGTGGTAGTAACTGTAATGTTCTTTTCTTCCAGAAAACTTTCCCCTCTCAGATCTGATGACAGAGATCAGCACTGGTGTGGAAACTACTGCAAACAGTAGCACTTCTCTGAGGTATGGCCTCTTATTTGCTTGAGTTCATCAGCATGTCTGTTTTTATCTGTTGGTTATAGCTTAATAAAAAATAAAGAATTATAATCAAACAGTGGTAAAGGCAAAAAGCTAGGAGCTGGAGAGGTGGCTTAGTGGTTAAGAACACTTGTTCTTGCAGAACAAGTTTTTGTTCTCAGCCCCCACATGGTGGCTTACAACTACCTGTGACTCCAGTTCCAGGGGATCCACCTCCCTCATCTGACCTCTGAGGGCACCAGGCACACATGTGCACATACATGCAGGCAAAATATTCATACAAATAAAAATAAACAAATTAAAATTTTTAAATAAAGAGTCAAAGGGCTGGCAAGATGGCATACTTGTGGCCCTGTTTTCCATGTTTGAACATTTGATAGACTAGTGAATACAGCTAGCTACATTAGATAGACTAGTGAATACAGCTCCCAGTCAGTTCTCAGTCTTCCCAGGAGATCTGGAGAGATGCTTAGAAAAAAACAAAATTAGAAATTTACCTTATTGAAATACAGTTGTTATAAAAAAAAAAAAAAAAAAAAAAGGTCCTACATATTTGGCAAGTTTAATCTGTTAAGTGTGGAGGTATATTATACACATAAAACCATCACCACAGTATATTCTGTAAACATACATATCACCTCCCGAAGTCTTCTACCACCCAAGGTATCGATCATTTATTATTGTTGTTGTTGTTGTTAGTTATTTGCTCTGCTTTCTTAGATTTTTAATACAAGACCGTATTACAGACTTACTCAGTACAGTGGACACTTGATTTCTAGGACTTACTTATTCTGTATAACTGACATTTTGTATTCCTCCAATAAAAACCTTCCTGTTTCTATCTTTAAGCATGTTGTACTCTCTGACTTTATGTTCTTCAGAGGAATGCTATTATGTAAAATTTATCTTCTTATGCCTGACTTAATTCTCTTAGCATACTGTTTTCCAGATTTATCCCAACCCCTATCTTGTTAAAAAAATTATATATACATACATACATATATATACATACACACACACACACACACACACACACACACACACACACACAATTCCCACATTGGGCTTTCGATGTTCCTGCTTGTACTCTGAGCTCTGCCTTGACGCTGTAACAGTCATGCTTCTACTTCTGCAACAATAGACTGAGCAAAAGTCATGTATTTGGCAGCCAGATGTTTAGCCCTCTGCAGTATCCTTGCTTGGTCTTTCTAGCCCACATCCTTAGAAGTGGTCTTCTAAGAATTTTTTTCAGACTATTTCATACTTAAAAAGCCTAATCCCAGGAATAAGTGCTTACAGCCAGTGGTTCCAGGCCAAGGCAGCACAGGTTCCAGGAAGAGGACTCTGGGCAGATTCTGCTCCCCAGGCCCTGGTATGTGTTGTTAGACCTCATAGGAAAGATTTTTGTGACTGAACTAAAAAGACTTTCTTTCCTAAGATCTACAACTCTTGAAAAAGAAGTCCCAGTAATCTTCATCCACCCTTTAAACACTGGATTGTTCCGGATAAAAATCCAAGGAGCCACTGGAAAATTTAACATGGTCATCCCCCTTGTTGATGGGATGATAGTCAGCCGGCGAGCACTTGGTAAGGGCTTTGTGTGCCGAAGGGCTGTGGTCCTGGCTTTCTTTTTTCCCTCACCTTTAAATTTTAGTTTATTCTTATTCTTTAACAATCTCATACATGTATTTTCACTTCACAGTACCTTATCTCATTCCCCTTTGTTCTGCTGAGGCTCTGCCAACCTTTCATGTCTGATGTGACTCACTGAATTTATATAGGGCTCCCTGTATGGGTGTGGGTGGGGTGGGAGGTTATTGTAGCATAGAATGACAGCGGTTATACCACTGACTGCCTTCTTTAACAATTTCATAAACCACAAATAAGTAAGGAAGTGGTCTTAGTACTTAATAGTCGCTGCATGTAGAAAATGCTGCTGCCTGTATAAGAAGGGAGAGGGGAGGGGCTAGTATTGCCATCTCTTTAAGCTTTAATCCGGTGATGCGAGTGGACTTTCACTGAGTGAACTAACAAGAGGAAAACAGCTGTTCTGGCCCAGAGGACAAGGAGCTGTGGAAGAGCAGGCTTTGACTTTGGTCCTGTGCTACTGTCTCTCAGCATTTTTGTCTTGGTGCCCTGTTTGTCTCTGAGGTGGGAAATCATGGGATTGCAGTGAAAGAGCTGCAGGATTCAGAAAATGGGCTCCCTGAACGCAGTTCACCTGTTAGCTTACTGACGGGCGTTCTTATTGTTTTCAAGGCTTTCTGGTGCGGCAGACCGTAATAAACATCTGTAGAAGAAAGAGACTGGAGAGTGATTCCTACAGTCCACCACATGTCCGTCGGAAACAGAAAATCACTGACATTGTCAACAAGTACCGGAATAAGCAGTTGGAGCCAGAGTTTTATACTGCCCTTTTCCAGGAGGTTGGACTGAAAAACTGCAGTTCTTAGAGCACAGTTTGTCCAGGGCAGTGGACTGCAGTATGGGCTCTGACATCAAAGCAAGACAGTCCTGAAAAATAAAGGAATCACTCCCAAGAACTCACTGTTGAATCACCAGAAGAAACACGATGTGAAGCCACTGGCTGGAGGAGCGCCAGCTTTCTGATGAATGGACCTCACACAGTCACACTCCTGCTGAAAATGACAAGCATTTTAGCCATAAACTTTCTTTTAAAGTGACAGTTTTAGTAAAATACAAGCCTTTTGAGGATAAAGGCTTTTATGCATCAGTTACATACATGCATTGGTAGTGTCAACAGGCTTGCAAGTTAGGAGCTGAAGATAGTTTATACCTCGCTTTTTAGGAGGGTGTATTCAAAATTAAAATCAATCTCAGAATCTTCTAGAACTTTTTAAGGCTCAAGTTGACACCGTGAAGGGAAGAGGCTGCAGCTTTGTCCTCACATTTTGATCCATTTATCGCCTGTCACACTGACAGGGTGACACATAAATGAGTTTTGCTCAGATAAGTCTGACATTAAAATATTTCCTATTTTCTCTCCATATTTAAGCAAGTTGTCCCTCTCATTGCCGTGGAGATCTGTCACGTGGCTTCAGCTTCTTAGCAGACAGATGGAAATGGAGGCACAGCTGTGTTCTCTCATAGCATAGTAGTCATGTTTGGGGTTAAAAGCTGTGAGCGAGCAGTGGTGCCTCCTTTCTCCATTACTGTTGAGTTTGATGGCATGATGATAGGTTAGACATGGTTCCTCCATTAAATACCAAGAAATGTGAGTTCACAACAGGGGCCGGAAATTAGTTGGCTTCATCCATCATTTATTTCAGGACCAAGCAGCAAGCTGCAGTAGTTGAGGGAGGGTTCTGTTCATGGTTCAGGAACAAGTGTCCCACCGCCACTCACTCAGCTCTTTTAGAGAGCACCTGGTTCATAGTCCACAGAATCAGTGTCATTTCCTTAGGTGGCGGCTGCTGTTACCTTTCCTGGCCTTAGCCAGCTGAAGGTACAAGTCCCTGCCAGGACTCTGGAATATTTCTGTCACCTGACTACGTCTCTTCTGCCAAGGACAAAGCATAGGAGGTGGCCAGAACCAAACTGTTTTAGAAGGACTCCTGTTACAGTGCTCAGTATATACCTATTTTTATGTTCTTTCTCCTTCAGTAAGATTATTTGTCTTAGAAAACAAGTGACATTTATAGTCCAAAGAAGAAGAATCCTAGTTGAGGAGGGGTGCTCCCACTGGCCCTCTGTTGTCATTACAGTCTGTAGGTCAGGGTTCCACGGTTTGGGTTGAGGTTCTGTTCTGTTCCTAGGCTATTGGGGCAGTGTTGGACCTGCCCTGTGCAGGTCCTCCATTCTAGAAGTGTGTGTTCTGCCGTCTCGGAGCAAGAACTGTGGGTGGAGCAGCCCGTAGTCTGGTGTGCCGCCACCCCCTTTTCTCAGCTCAGGTACAGACACCCCCGTCGTGCTCGTCCCTCGTGTCACCCTCTAACCCCTGCTGTGAGCCCTGGCTCCACTCAAGGCACGCACTGCTCCGGCTGCTTTGTTTGGTTTTTTTTTTTTTTTTTTCCGGACAGGGGTTTTCTGTGTAGCTTTGCGCCTTTCCTGGAGCTCACTCTGTAGCCCAGGCTGGCCTTGAACTCACAGAGATCCGCCTGCCTCTGCCTCCCCAGTGCTGGGATTAAAGGCGTGCGCCACCACTGCCCGGCTTGGTTTGTTTTTAAGTCAGGCAATAATCTAAGGTTTCTGGGTGATAACATGGGGTGAGGAATGGTAAAAATCAGTAGTGATTTTGCCCTAAAATTATTTCAGTAACTCAGAAGAGGTGAAATTGAACAACTTTTAAGATGCTTCCAGATTGACACTTCATGGGGAAAATGGGTTCTTGTTCTATCCGAGGTGAACAAAGAATCTATACATACACATGCAGTTTAGAACACTCCAGAGGCTACAAATAACTGATACAAAGATGTACTTCCTTCTTGTGATTCTTCTGAAAAACTTTTACTTTGGAGATTGTTTAAATGATACTAGATCGATAATATATGGATATGTGTGTTGGGGGGAGCTTACTGGCCCTTCCCCTTCTGTTGGCTCTAATTTCTAACTCTTTGTAATTCTGATGACTTTGGTAAGAGAAAAACCATGGTAGATGCAGTTTGAAATCTGGGGTACGTGGTAGTTCCCCAAGGAAGGAGGGCTACACACCCCTAAGGCAGAGAAGTCCTAGTGTGCACAGCCATCAGAACTTGGGATGCACCCCCTCACTGGTCCCCTCTGTTCCACACACCATCTGCCCACCAAAGGAGTGTGGTAAGAGCCTTGGGCCTCAGAGTGTGGTTTGGAATCCTGCTCACTGAGTTCACCCTCCTGCCTGAGCTCAGACCACTTTGAACAGAATCTTGTCAGAGGAGCGTATTTCGTACCTACAAAGTCTTAGTCGTTCACTTGGTACATTTGCCGCCTAGGTTCAGACACTTGGGAAACACTGGAACCAGTCTGGACTGTGGCTTAAACTGTTCAGTTCCTGTACTTGGATGGCCAGGCAATCTCAAAGAGGAAAACATTTCTTAAGGTTGTTTAGGCTGGTGGCCCCTCCTGTTCTCTTCTGAAGCTGGGATGGAAGGGGGTTGCTCCTTTGATTGGGAGCACAAGACACAGGACTCTTAGCCTCTTTGAACCTGGCAGCCACCCTTCTCATTTGTCTAGAGTTTCCTCTTAAAACCTGGGCTTTGGCCCCTTGAAAAGAATAATTACAGTAGTAGGGCAGCCCCTCCCCCAGCTATACAGATGCATGTGCCATGCACATGTGTATATGAGCATCTCCCTCTTCCAGCTCCCCGATTTTAGGGTAACTCCATCTTTGGGCTCACCTATAAAAATACCTACACTTTGGCTGGCCCTGTTGGTGTCTGGCTCATAGGTAGTAGGACAGCCTGGAAGAACAGCTTCCTGTCTGAGCTAGGGAAGAATCAGGTTTTGCAGACTGACCTCTACAGTGATGAGTTTTCCAGGGTGTATTCCTATTGAAAAGTGGAGTGCACCCCCCCACACACACACACACACAGCATCAGCCTTGGGCACAGCTGGGTAGACGGTGACAACTGTCTTGGAGGTCATTTGACACTCTCCTGGCAACAGTTGTCCTTTATTATTTAAAGCCTGTTGAGGCCGGACCTTCTGAGTTAACAGTGACCATTGGCATCCACTGGTCTGTCCCCAGCACTCCCTGACATCCCCCTCCTGAGGGGTCCACCTGGACTGTGGAGCCACTGGTCTCGTGCTGGCGAGCCGTGCGCTGTGTAGGGTTTTCTCAGAATAGCCACCCTTGTTCTTGAGACAGGTTTGTTAATGATGAGGGAAAATGTGTAATTTGGGATTCCACAGTGCCTTGCATACGGTAGGCGCCCAATACCTATTTGTTGAAGCAAATCAAGTTCTTTGTCCCCACAGTGACCAAGGCATCTTCCTCTGAAGGGCTTGGCAGCTGTGGCTAAAAATTAAGTATCATTATTTGCTCGAAACCATATTTACAATTTGTATGAATTTCGGTATATTGCCAAGATGGGATCTTTTTCCTATTGTATTTTCTGTAAATATTTCTGCCACTGATCTGTAAAGTAAAGGAGATGTAAATCTGAAAGTGTGCCTGTGTCCCTCGCTGCCTGTGTTGAATCTGCGTCAGCCTGGGAAGAAGGTGCAGAGCTGTTCGTATTTATGCCTGTCCTCTGTCCACAAGAAACCCACGGGATATTGAATGTAATACATGCAGTCAATTAAATTTTAAGGAGCTTCTTATCTAATAACTTGGTGTGTCCTTTCGGTTACAGGCCACGGGGCTGGCTCCTGCATGGTCACTCTTAAGTGACTCTCGAGGGTCTGCTCAGTTTAAACTAATCTAGGTTTTCACTCTGGCTTTTTAGTTTTCCTAAAATACTCAAAATTAGGCTAATTTTAAGAGAAAAGGACATGCCCTTCTAATGCTGGCAAGACCTGTGTAGCATTAAGATACAAAGGCTGGAAGTTGGGAGTGAGTGAATCCTGGGGTAAGTAGGGACGTTTTCAGAGGGGGAAGGCACAGAGGTCACCCATGCCCTCACTGCCCCTTTGCGGAGGTTGGCTGCAGAGGATCTTACAGGAAGCATTTTGGGGCCATGAGTCTGGGTCACAGGTGACGGGCTGGTGAATCTTGGAAATATAAGTGAGAGCTATTAGAACGCCTGCCTCCACCCAGAGCCACCCCTCCAACCAGGCACCAACCCCACAAAGCTGCCCTCTTGTTGGATCCGAACTGCCTGGGACCCAGAGCCACCTTCCCCACTTCTTACCCAGCTCTACCTGACAGTCACAGGACCTCCAGCTTGGCCCATTGGCAGAAGCTGACTTCAGTGACCTCATTTTGGTGTCTGAAAGTTTCATAGCCAAAAATATAAGCGTTCAAGTTTTTCCACCTGTGTAGCTCAGCTCTCTGACACAACTCCTTACTGACCCAGCACCTAGAAATCCCAGTCCTGACTGCCCCTTTTCTGGCCTCTGGGCCTGCATTGTCCACGCCTGCATCCTGCTCTTTGGTGCATGTTTAATACTGTTTGCCCAGACCCTTTCTGTGGGTCCACTCAGCCTGGCCTGGTTCCCCTTCTCCATAGACTAGTGTCTTCCTCCATGACTCACCCTCTAACCCAGTTTTGATGCATCAGCTTTCCAGTCTAGAATGATCCTGACTTCAACCTGTGCTCTTCAGCTGTGAAATGCTGTGTTCTCCCAAGTCAAGCCTGCCTTCCCTCAGACCTGACACCCTCAGGGGCGCAGCCTCAGTGAATGAGGGTGAGATTAGGAACTGGCATGTTTAATGTACCTCCCGGCCCTATTCATCTCTTGAAGATTGTGCACCAGCCAGTCTATTACAGACTTCCCCCGACCCCCAGTGTCTACTTCCTGCCACAAGTATTAGTAAATATAGGCCGGGTGAGAGAAAGAAGGGTAATACAAGTTGTCTTGCCCACTGAGATAAGGGGGCAAGCTTTTAGAAGTCCCTTGCCAAAACTCCCAAAAGGGTAAGTGGGAGAAGCTTCAAAATTAATTATTGTTAAAAGTTCTAAGCAGCCGCTCAGTGAGTGACCCGACAGATTTAGCCTACAATGTTCTAACAAAGTTTGTTCCCATCTGTTTGTGTATGGGGGGCGGGTGCACCCAAGGTTTTTTCCTCATCAATTTTGAGTCAGGGTCTCTTGCTGAGTGGAGCTTGCCATTTCAGCTATCCTGGCTAGCCAGCTTGGCTCTAGGGGTCCCTGCCTCTGCTGGGATTACAGGCAGGCTGACAAGCCCACCTAACTTTATGTGGATTCTGGAGATCCCAACTCTGGGCCTCATACTTGAGGGACAGGTGTGTTACCCCACCCCCATCTCCTATTTTAAACTTGGGAGACTCCACATAAAAGCCAGACTTTGGGCTGTTGTGGGGGTGGGCAATGTGGCAATGCTGGACCTGCCTTTCCTGTACAGCAACTGTTGCTGGAACTACCCAGCCTCTTACCTTCCAGCACTGAGCTCTCTCCATTCCCTGCGGTCCCCTGCCCCACAAGCATGGCAGTGTATGTGTGTATGTGCTACTGGAAGGCCGGACCCAGGGACCTGGCTGGTTCCTGGCCACATTAACCATGGGTAGGCAAGTACCTTACATTGACTGACATTTGTCCTGACTGTTTCTCTTGACTTTAGAATTCCTCAGTTCCCTTCCATAAGAGCAGAGGGTCACATGAGCCCAGTGACTGCTGGGCCCACAGCCCTGGCCACCCTTCTCAGAAACCAGTGTGTCTCCTTCAGCCTCCTCTGCTGCAGGCTCTTTCTGTGACTTCCTTGTTACATCACACTCACTGTTAAGTCACAATTGGGCTGAAAGCAGAGCCTGGCCAAGCTGCCAGGTCCTCAGGGGCAGCCTGCCCGCTCAATCCAGGTGGCCCCGCATGGCTGCAGGTGCACAATGAGGTACCCTCTGGCGCCACTGGTGAACGACCTCACGCTCTCCTTTCTGGTGTTCTGGCTCTGCCTGCCCGTGACTTTGCTGCTCTTCTTGATGATCGTCTGGTTACACTTCTTACTTAGTCAAGGTGAGCTGGTCCAGGCTGGACTCTTAATTTTGGAGCTGGGCAGGGGTCTAAACAGGATAAAGTGTCCTGATCAACTACAGAAGAGGGCTGAACAGCATTTTAAATGCAGCTCCAGTTGAAAAGAGCTTTTTCCTTCCTTCCTTCCTTCCTTCCTTCCTTCCTTCCTTCCTTCCTTCCTTCCTTCCTTTCTTTCTTTCTTCCTTCCTTCCTTCCTCCCTATCATTTTTTTTTCAGTTTTTGTTTTTGGAGTTGTTTGTTTGTTTTGAGGTAGGGTCTTATTAGATAGCCCTGGCTATTCTGGAACTCACTATGTAGGCCAGGCTGGTCTTAGACTCAGGTCCACCTGCTTCTGCCTCCTGAGTACTGGAATTAAAGGTATGTACCATCATGCCGGCAGTTGGGAGTTTCTTAACAGAGTCCCCAAGTTTGACTGAAGCAGATGCTTGTCTGCGGCCCCTCAGGGCCACTGCTAGTGCATAGGCTTGACTGCTGAATTAGAAAATGGCGCCCCTTTCTGTGCAAAGGCACCGAGCAGAGCTTGAGCTGGCTCTCAGCTTCACTCAGACCCTCTCGTGTGCTTTTGCAAACAACTTGAACAGCGGGACATAGCAGCCTTCGCTGTTTTGGGGTGCTCACAAACTATCCTGGTTTTTGGCCAGACCAAACTCACAGAAGAACTGGCCTTCTCTTGGACACAGGATCATGGAAGCTTATTGACATTGGTCCTGACCTCAGCACACTATCAAGAGAAGCTAAAGCAGCAGTTCTCAACCTGTGGGTCTTGACCCTTGGTGGGGGAGGGCTGTCAAGAGGTTCTTTCACAGGGGTCACATATCAGATATCCTGCATATCAGATATTTGTATTCCAGTAGCAAAATTACAATGATGAAGTAGCAACGAAAATAATGTTATGGTTGGGGGGTCACCACAACATGAGGAACTGTATTAACGGGTCACAGTGTCAGGAAGTTTGAGACCCACTGAGCTCAAGGCCCAGACATAACTGACCATGAAAGAGGCTAGGGGGCAGATATGGCAAGAGGCACACAGTCTGTCTCCTTGAAGACCCCTCTTAATTCAGAGGCTTTTCTTTCCCTGTTTCTCGACTCTGTGACCTTAGACCAACTGGGCAACAGTGTGCCCAGCTTGCTGCCAGCTCTGGTCACAAGTTACTGAGGCAACATGAGCAGCACCCTGCACAACCTGCCCCACGATCCCTCTTGTTGGGCCTGCTAAGTCCTACTGCAATTTCTTGGCAAGAGCTGCGGGGGGGGGGGGGTGGGTGGGGGGTGGGTTCGGGTTTCTGAAAAACATGTTTTAAGCTTAATTCACCTCACCTTCAGGGTGAGCTAGAGCCCTCCCTTGGGGCCCAGCCCAGTCATTAGGCCTGGCAGCTAGGGGAGTCAAAGGCTTGTTGTGTGCTGGCTGTGGAAGCTGTCTCTGGCTGGGGGTGTAAGCTGATAGAGTGCCTGCACAGCATGCAGGGAGCCATGGTTTGATCTCCAGCATGGTAGTGCATGGTGTAATCTCAGCACTTAGGAGGTAAAGACAAGGGGATCAGGTCATCCTCAGCTACATAGCAAGTTTGAAGTCTGGGATACATGAGACTCTCTCAAAACCCAAACCCTAGCCCTCTGGAGTCTAGTATATCAGTCTTGTTCCTGGATAGATTATAATAAAGTTAACCTCTTTTGAACACTTAGGAATTATACCAAATGGGTGATGCATACCATCTCCCTCCAATCCTGAGGAGAACTCTGTGAAAGAGTCCATATTGCCCAGGTGGGGAAACTGAGACTTGGAAAGGAGAAGCCTTTCCCAGGGTCACAGCCTGTACGGTGTTATCAATGCAAACTTCAAATCCCTTGGCTGCATCTACTGACTGTGTGGCTTTAGACCAGGCCTGCCCGAGCCTCAGTGGCTTTAGACCAGGGCTGCCCGAGTCTCAGTGGCTTTAGACCAGGGCTGCCCAAGCCTCAGTGACTTTAGACCAGGGGTGCCCGAGCCTCAGTTCCCCACCACAAAGTGAAGGTAATCACCCCCCACCCCACACCCCCACACACATCTTCCAAACTAAAGAAAGGTCCTATGAGGTCTTGAGCTCTTGGTGCAGGGAGCCAAGGACCTGTGTACATGGTATGTAGTAGGTGTTTGTAGGCTCAGTCAGTGCTGGCTGAGTCAATGGTGGGTTTTGTCACTGTGGAAGGGGGTCAAGGGGGTATAGCAGTGACTTTAGGTGACTTCTCTGGAGATGACATCTTACCTCCACCTTTGAAATAAGCCCTTTGATCTTCAGTGAAGGTGGCCAGTCAGAGGTGACAGCACCCTGGCATCTCTGTCTGCTCTTAGTTTCTCTGTGTGTTCTGCCCTTGTGCTGGGATCTGGCCCCAGGTGGTTGGTGGCCTGCAGCCTCAGGAACCCCAGGCCTGTGGGTTTTCAGCATCGTGCAAGCTAAAAGATACAGGTAAACATCAATCATTCATCAGCTTTGGGTGTGCCACTGAGTGGCTGGACCAGCTCTCCCGTGAGGTGAATGTGGTAACTGAGTCACCCAGGCCTCTCATGATAGATGTGTGTGCTTTTAGGAATTCTTCCATTCTCATGTGTGTTCAACACCAAGCAGTAGAAATCACAGATATTTGGTAATGACTGGCCTAGAAGATGAATGGTGGACAGGTCAGTGACTTGGTGTCCCTTCAGTGGGACAATGCCCAATAAAGCAGTACCACTAGCTGGGCTAAGAGTCATGTGATCCTGTGCAGGCCATTTCCCCTTCAGACTGCAGCAGCGGGGTATCTCACACCACCTGGGCCCTTCTGGATCCTCTTTCTAGATCCCTCCTTGTTCTCCATCCAAGGCCATGAAGTCTCAGCGCTGGCCCCTCCACTTCTGGCCTCATAGAGGGCCCCAGGGCCCCCAGGCCTGGCATGCTGAGGATTGTGCTCATTGTTAATAAAAAAAAAAAAAACTAATTGGCTGATAGCAGGGCAAGAGGAGATTGAGTGAGACAGCCTGATGCAGAATGATGGGAGGAGGAAGGGTGGAGTCAGGGGAGTCGAGAGAGACGCCAGCCAGCTACTGAGCAAGCAGGATGTGTCAAAAATGGGTAACAAGCCATGAGCCACGTGGCAAAGCATAAATAGAAATATGGGTTAATTAAAGTGTAAGAGTTAGCTAGTAACAAGCTTGAGCTATCAACCGAGCATTTATAAGTAATATTAAGCCTCTGCATGTTTATTTGAGACCGGGTGGGTTCATACTTGCAGGTGACTCCTCTGGAGCTGGGGAGCACTATAGGCTGAGTCTACCCCAGAAGCCTTGTCTCTGGTCTCCACAGATTCAAAGGAAGATGATTCAGATTTATGTTTCAACTGGGAGCCCTGGAGCAAAGGACCAGCTGAGTCTGGCTGTGAGGAGGAGACATTCTGTGACCATGAGGACAGCCTCCACTGGTGAGCCTGCTCTACCAGGTAAGGCCTTTGTGGGGAATAGGAGGCTGCAAGAAGACCCTAGGCCTGCCCAAAGCCTCAGCAGCTGGCTCGTTGGAGCATGCTGCCTTGGTATACAGCTGGACGAGGAGGCAGGTTTAGATAAACTCATAGGTGCAGTCTCTGTAAGGGAGTAGTCTTCAGGCCACAGACCTCTGGGGAAAGAGAGCTGTGGTGGACATTTTCTGCACACTGTGAACACTTACACTCAGACCAGAGGAAGATTTCGCCATCCCTCTGAGCCTCACCCCACTGGTGGTGGGGGACACTCCCATGGATCTGTGGCATTGGAGTCCTTTACATGGCTGTGCTCATATCAACACACATTCACTCACAATGTCACTAGCTCCTGCACTGTCCCCTGGTGGACAGTGGAGGACCAGTCACCACTGCCAGGAGGACTTCCCCACTCCCTTCCCCTCTGACCTGACCTCAGAGGTTTGTGCTGGTTCTTCCCTCTGCCTAGTACCTTCCTCCCACACACAGTTGTTGGATACCCTTTCTTACCGCCCACATCTTGCTCAAATGTCACTTTGCCAGGGGGTTCCCCCAATATCTGATATTACATTGCTCCTTCCAATGTCATACCCTGTACTGTTTCCGTGGTGCAGCACTTACCAACTTCCAGAAACATAGATAATGGAGGCATCCAAACACCCGAAGCCCTTCCTGACACAGGGCGGGGGCATTCCATATGCACTGGCAGAAGCCCATGATACCAGTCTTCATCCTGGGTTAATGGTCCTGGAATGTGCCAAGTGTGTGCCTTCTAGCCTCTCATTGTGAGAGCTGTGGTAAGGATATTCTCACCTCCATGTACATGTGGGAACTTGGGGTACCAGAGTAGTTAAAGAATTTATCCAGAATGCCAGGCAGTGGTGGTACAAGCCTTTAGTTCCTGCCCTTGGGAGGCAGGGGCAGGTGGATCTCTGAGTTGGAGGCCAGCCTGGTCTATAGAGTGAGTTCCAGGATAGCCAGGGCTACACAGAGAAACTCTGTCTCAACAAACAAACGAACAAATTTTTATTCAGAAGAACAGAGTCTTGGCATCCATTCCCAGGGGCTAATGCTGTTTCCAGCCAGTGACTCTCAAATATATGTTGTCACTCTAATCTTCCTCTGCACTCTGTCATCTGTGTTTAAATGTCTCTCCATGTCTGGGGTGGGATTCTCCACTCCCATTGCCACCCAACAAATCAAAGCCCAATGACCTCGTCCCCTCCTCTTGCCTCCCTCCCTCCGTCCCCACAGTGGGCAGCTGACTCAGCGGCTCCAGCCACCACCTCCTGGCACAACCTCAGACTCCTTCACATCCAGCCATGGCAGCAGGTCCTGGAGAAGAAGACACCCACCTCTTCTTCTCTCTGTCCTCACAGCTACCTGACTGGGAAGCGTGGTCAAGCACCGTGTTCTCTAGTCTACACAGTGGGAGGAGGTGGAACTGAGAACCAGGGTCCCCCATGGAGCCCTCTCTGTGCCTCAGAGTCCTTGCCTAACCTGTCTGGGCCACAGCCTCACCAAGTGAGGCCCTTTCCTCAGAAAAACTCACACATAAGCATGTGACGGGGTTGGAACACAGGGCAGGCTTCACAACTGCTGCAATCACACAAGGCCCCACAGTCAGAAGCCTGTGTCTGACTGCACTCCCTGCTATGGCTGTCTTTAAATTTCTTTTTTTGGTGTCTTAGTAGGGCTAGGATTTGAACCCAGAGGCTCAAGCATACCAGGCAAGCACTGTACCACTGAGCCACACATATCCCAATCCAAAATTCTCAGTCTGGGGACAAGAGACCATCCATGTCCATTGTCAATGGGCCCTGTAGTCAAATGAACAGGGCGAGAAAACAGTGTTCAGACTTCACGAAAGGACCCTGTCCATCTGCAGATAGCCACGCCCACCTCACTGCTGCAGCTCTTGTTCTTCATTCTGACTTCATTCCTAGCCCAAGCACGACTTATTCCTGGCATGCTTGTCTAGGTGTCATCTGGGCCCAAGTGGATGGAGGGAAGAGAACACTGGTGACCAAGGAGCCTTCCTGGGACCTCCAGTAGCCAGACCCACCAAGCCTCTTGCCGAACCATCTGTCCTCCATCAACACAGCTGACCTGGGGCCCTTCAGGGAAGAATTGGGCCCAAGCAGCTTACAGGGGACAGCTGGCCAGCTCAATTCACATGAGGTGCTCGGTACCTATTAAAGAAATGGGGTTCTCCTGTGCCCTGACAGAGCTTCTGGTGTCTGTTCATTCACCCTGACTCCCTCTGGACTGTCTCACCCTCATGTCTGTGCAAAGGCAGGCACTCAACTTTCACAGCACACAGCAAGCTCACTTTTTGGTTCGACTGCAGTGTGGGATGTCTACAGTCTCTGCTGCGTGCTCCTTACAACAGGAACATTTATGAGTATGCACTATGGGAGCCAGCTCTCCTAAGTGCTTCATGTGGGGCTGTTGCTAAAAGAATTCTGTGAGGTAAGAGCTTGGTTATCCCTCAGTTACAGAGATGGAAACTGAGGCACAGTCGTTGAGTAACTTTGCCAAGTCATGTTAGAGGATCAGGGATTCAAACCCAGCCCAGTGGCTCCTGAGCCAGGTGCTGACCCACGGTGTCCATCCTCTCCAGGTGGGGAACTGGGGACAAGTGGTGGTGGGAAATTTTTAATTTTTTTTTTTTTTGAGACAGGGTGTCTCTATGTAGCTCTGGCCTGGAACTCGCTATGTAGGCCAGGTTGGCCTCAAGCTCACAGAGACCTGCCTACCTCTGACTTCAGAGTACAGGGATTAAAGAAATGTGCCACTGTGCCTGGAAAATTCCCAAAGTCACCTGTAGCCCTTCTGGTTACCCCAAGGTAACAGGAAAGATGGACTAGGGGAGGGGACAGGCCTCCCATGTACCATCTGATATCACTTTATCCTTCCCCCAACATCCCACTGGGCATCACAAAAACTGAAGATGTCCTAGGGAGAAGACAGATGCTGACTTGCTAATCTGTGGCCATTGGCTACTGCTCCTTCTGTCCTGTAGGACTGATCCACCCACAGCGCCCATCAGAACACCCCCTCTCAGCTCCCTAAAACTGTCTGTGGCTCCCTGTGGTCCTGGCTGGAGTCTCAGCTCTTCACCCAGTGCAGCACTGCCCTTTGGCAGGGGAGGCCCGCTGATGTTAATGGATGGGGCCTCTCTCCCACCCGTGGGATTCGATGACCACGCCTGTACTTCACCCACAAGCCTGCCCCTGCATGGAGATGTTCCAGAGGTGGAGGGGAGACTGAAGTGTGTATGATATAGCCACACAGTGCAGCTTGCAGAAGTTGCTAAGTCTCCCGACAAGGAGTGACGCCAAGGGTGCACAAGGAGGCCATGTTTCTCTAAGCCTCTCCACATCCTCCAGCACATGGGCACATATATAGACTCACAAACACACATCCTCACATTCTCACATGCGTATACACTCACATGCACACACACACACACACACACACACAAAGCCCCAATTGTGCTTTAATCCATCCGATGGGCTGGGCTTCCCGCAAGTGAACAAATCCCTCTGTTAATGGCCCCCACTCAGCATGGCTGGAGCTGCCTCCTGGCTTTGCCTGGAGTCTTCTACACAAATCCTTGGCACAAGGAACCCCAGCACTGCTCAAAGGTCAGAAGCCCATTGTCGCTGGGCATGCTGGGTACTGTTCAGCTTCCCTGCAGCCCTGGCCATGCAGTCCAGCCCCCAGATCACTGCCCCAACCTGTCTGGAAGTACGTGGGATGGACCCCGACGGGGAGCGGGAGCAACCAGGCCCTTCTGCACCTGCAAAGGCAGATGAAAAGACTTCTTGGACTGGTGGGAGAAGATATGATTGTCTGGAGATCTCTGATGCAGCCCATGTCCCTGGCACACCTCCAGTCAGATGCAGAGGACGGCCTCCAGCATCACATGGGGTGCTTGCCCGGGTCCTTCCACAGCCTCTAGGTCTCTCACACTGCCTCGTGCTTCTTGTCACACCTGCAGTCTAGCCCTCATTTTCCATCTGCGCTTTGAGTTGCAGGCCAGGACTCCCACACCTCAGTCATCCCTCTTCCCCCAGCCCCGTCTTCCCCGACCACAGTTTTGAGCCTTATGTCCTCATCTGCAGAACCAGTCCCCTCTAGGGAGCCAAAGCACAAGGCACAAGCTTAGGGACCTTGAGCATCATCAGGCAGTATCTCTGAGCGGCGGAAGCTGCCAGTGTGAGGTGAGGGCGCACCGGACTGAGCCCACCGGAGGCTGTACGTCAGAATCCCTCCTGGGCTCCCCAACATCTGGTGGCTGCAGCTTGGTTCTTTGTCTTGAGGCAATGCCATCAATCTGTCTTCACACAATCTGTCTCCCTGGATGTCTGCGGCATGCTGTCCCCCCCCACATTTACCCTCTGTGCAAGGACCCTGCTGATGCTGAACTGGAGCTTGTTCCAATGACTCGTTTTTTGCTTGATTTCCTGTCAGCACCCTGTGTCCACATAAGGTCACATCCTGAGATCCTGAGGTTAGGACTTTAATACGGGGACGCCCACGCAAGGCTGAGTGCAGAGCATTTTTTGAGTGGCTTATAAATTTCCATTACACACACACACACACACACACACACACACACACACACACACACACACGTCAGGCCCCTGGAAACAAGGGGCTCCGTGCCTTGTGCATGTGCCAGGGCAGTTGAGGTGCTTGCTGGTCCTTGGTTTCTCTGAGTCCTTACACCAACTCTCAGGACATGCGACGTTTTAATGTAAATGAGGAAGCTGTGACTCAGAGAGGTTAAGGCATCTGCCAGAAGTTGCACAGCTTAGTAGCAAAGCTGAAGGTCACCCCCAGGATGAGGCCCCACTAGACTGCACTGGGTGGAATAGTGCTGTCCTAGGGTAATGTGCTGGCTTGGGGGCACAGAGGTACGGAGCAGATTCTGAGCCTAGAATATGGTCCCAGGGGCCGACTGGTGTGAGGGGCATGGGAGTCCATGGTAGGAAGAGGCTTGTCCAGATCTCAAGCTGCCTACGGAGGTGCTGGCAGGCTGCCAGGTACAGGGGCCCACAGGTCTGAGTCACCACTGTGACCTAGCCGGCCTGGCCGATACTCACTCCAGTGACAGACAGGGCCATGGGGCTGAGGAATGTTGCCAGGAGTGCAGAGGTGGGGCACACTCCCGCCTCCAGGCTTCATTCTAAAGACATACAACTCTCCAGGAAGCAGGGAGGCGGCACTTCCTGCCAGAGGCTCAAAGCTCACCGTGCAGGATCCGGACTGATTGCTCAATCTTCTTGCTTTCTCCTGGCGGCTGGGTTTGTACTTCTAGGTTAGTCATTTACTCAGGCCCTAGCTCACTCACTTGGCATTCATTCCTGCATCCATTCGCCGTTCCCCAGTGACTCGATGATTCGTCACTTTACTCAGCCCTGCTGGCTCCCGTTCCCCCACACGGCCACTCTTCCCCTCCCCCATACACCTGTTTG
>CABHPQ010140273.1:20942-43085 GCA_902168405.1 Peromyscus aztecus | reverse complement strand
AAAAAAATGAGGAATATTTTTAGAAAGTAAATCTCTCCTCACTTTATTATTAACGCATAAATACAGAATTTTGTATTGCATTTTCATATATGGGCTATCTACTATCTTCTTTTTTGAGCCAACTTTATTTTTTCATGAAATATAAATTTAAATAAATAACATCAAATCACATTTGGCTCAAAAGATTACCATTGAGGTGAGAGCTGTGTTTTGTGTTAACAAGACTTAGTGAAGCTCCTAGGGGTGGAATGATTTCCTCCCCACTCTGCCTTCGGCTATCTAACAATTTATATAGAACCATGAGGCACAGTCTAAAACATACATGTATTTACTGGCAGGATAGGCTCATCTGTTCTTTCCTGGGCTGGACCTTGGCACCAGGTTATTTTAGAGAGTTTTATTACTTTAAATTTAAAACTGGGTAGAAAAAAATAGGGTCTGACAAACTCTCATTTTTTAAAGAGCACCCCCCATTCACTCTGTGTGTGTTTGTGTGTGTGTGTGTGTGTGTGTGTGTGTGTGTGTGTGTGTGTGTGTATGCATGTTGGTCTGTTTAGGTTCTTCATTCATCTTTTAATTTTTTTTTTTTTGCTCTTGAGTTATTTGCCTTCCCTATATCTATAGTTTTTTTTTCTCTGTTAGCCATGATGTCCTCTTAGATGCTGGTACTAAAGTTATGCAACTCTAGAAATAACACATATTCTGTGTCTGTCTCTGTGTGTCTCTGTGTGGCATGCACGACTGTGTGAATGACATCCATATTTGTGTTCATTCTAATGCTTGTAGATGCTTGGGTTGGCATGAGATGTCTTCCTTGATCATTCTTCCCCTTACTCATTTAGACAGGTCTGTGAAATAATTCAGACCCTCCTTTCAGGCTAATCTAGTGATTCTTGTCTATACAGCTAGGTCAGCCAATTTGCTCCACATGCTCCAGTTCCAGCTTCTAAGCTCTAGAATGATAGGCAGGCTGCTATGCCCACCAAGCAGTATTTAAGTCTTTGCTGGGGATCTATGCTTGTATCCCCAGGCTTGTCATAGCAATTGCTTTATCCACTGAGTCATACTCATTCTTCTATTTATAGTTTAATGTAATGTTTCATATTTGCATTTTACTGAAAGAAAACCATTTCTTAAGGTTTTTTCAAACGTTGGCTTCTAACTCAAGTGATGCTTTCTTGCATTTGCTTGGACATTTTCATTCTCAGTTTCATATGCACAAGGATAAGAAAATTTTACCTGCTGATGCTCAAACTTGTATATCCACGACTTTCTTCCTGAGGCCCATGTGCATACAGTAGCTCCTTCATTTCCAGCTTATAGTCTTTTAGCTTTGGTTACTTCTTGTAAGCACCCAAAGCCATGAATTATGTAGGCAGTTGGTCTGAGGATGTCTCAGACTCTGTCAACAGGTTGAGAGTCCCAGTCTAAAGCTGCTTTTGCAGGGTCACCACTTTTTGATCCTTGATAATGCCCAAGGTGCCTTTGAGCCCTGTTATCTAAGATTCTAAATTCAAAGCCTCTCAGCATTTATTCCATCCTTGATCCCAGCAGACACACTGTGTCAGCCCATTTTCTTCAGCATTCTCTCTCTGTTCTTGTGCACAAAATTGCTTTCCTTGCTTATTATTCTGTGAATTATTTTCTTATATATATATTATCAATGTTGCCATTTTGAAAAAACAAGAATAATTTTAATTCATGAACAATAGCCTAGCTAATAATCTTGAACAGAAGTGTCTTGTTTTCTCCTTAAGATTCCATCATAAACTCCTTGTATAAGTCATCAATATACAGAGAATACATCTTAATACTTATGTATCACTCATTTTCTTGCAACTCCTATTCAATTCCAAATGGTTTATGAAACTGTTTCCAAACAGTCACTCATGCAGTGACGAGGAAGTCATGTGGCTGGGCTTAGAGCCAATGAGAAGGCAGAACAGAATGGCAATGAAAACGCAAGTCAGACAGGAAGAAGCTCTCTCCGGGGAAGCTACTGCTGATGGTAAGCTCAAGCTAGTTGTGGCTATTGCTCTGATCTCTTTGGCTATTACCTCTGTACTTGGCTCTGTGTTTCTTATTTACCAAGACTGTTTAGAATTTTGTCTACATTTTTTGTTCATTTAATTATATTTACCATTTTAATTCATGCAACAGTACACCCTTGCCCAATTTTGCTTAGGTAAAGCATAACTTTTATTACTGTCATCATCATAGTTTATCTAACATGCTATCCTGGTGGTAATGGTTTAGCTTTGTATCAACTTGACTAAATGATACACTCTGGGCATGTGGGGAGGGTGTTTTCAGGAGAGCTTAGCATAAGATGTATGACTCAGCATGACTCATAGACTGTGTTCATCTCCATGACAACAGACAAATATCTTCTACTACTGAACACTAATGCTGGATTTATGATTTCTTCTTTTATTCGATAAACTTTCTGAGGCATTTGTGGATAGTGGAACCAGCTTGCTTTCTGTTGATAGCATGTGTTCTTTCAGTTGTGTTTCTTTCCAGTCATACACAACCATGAAGTGTATGCAATACTATGGTCCATGTTGTGCAGATGAAACCAAGAGCACATGAGTCAGTGAATCCCATAGGCTAGGCTTCTCAGCATAAATAAAAGGTGAAGAGATAAATTAAGAATCATCATCCATCCTCCTGGCTTCCTGACTAATGAGGTAATGCCATCAGCCACTACACACTTCTGCCACCATGATTTTCCCACCACCCCACATCTTATCCTCTCAAACCATGAGCCAAATTAAATTCCCTTTGTCTAGTTTCTTTTGTCACTATTCTGTCAGAGCACATCAAAAAGTAACTAATATATGAAAGTAAATTTATATGTGCTGAATCAAAATAAACTTATGTATTTCTTTATAGTGGGTAGCTGTTCCAGCTTTGACCTGGAAGTACTACCCCCATTGAGGCTTTGGTAACTGTCATGCCTACAAGGTGGGGCCGAGACAGGAGATCTGCATGGGCCAGCTCTCTTGGTTCCTGGAACCTGGACGCTGGAGGTAGACCAAGCAGAGTTTTCCAGAGAACACTGCTGGACTGCGCTATACCTTTCCTGGAACCCAGAACCTATCCCTTTACTTGCAAGTTACCCCACAAAATAATCCTCCCTTTTAACTACGTGGAGTTGCCTTAATACTACAACCAATATTTCTTCTAATGTGCTAATGTATGTGGTGGTATTTTATTTGTTCTCTAACAAATAAAGCTTGCCTGAAGATCAGAGGGAAAAGCCAGCCACTGTATTAAACCTAGAAGTCAGGCAGTGGTAGCACATGCCTTTAATCCTAGCATTCGGGAGGCAGAGATTCATCCGGATCTCTGTGAGTTCAAGGCCACACTGGGAACAGAACCATGCATGGTGGCACATGCCTTTAATCCCAACACTAGTTAACCATAGAGGTCTGGAGGTCTGTACAGACAGGTAGGACATGATAGAGCTAGGCGGAAAGAAGAAGTGATATAGCTGTGCAGAAAGAGGATATAAGATGGCAGGGCACAGAAAAGTATACAAGGTATGAGTATACAGGAAGTAGATTTCTTGGACTGAGGATTTCCTAGAGGTAAGAACTTGTAGCTGGCTTGTTTTATACCTCTCACCTTTCAGCTTTCACCCCAATATCTGGCTCCAGGTTCTTTATTAATAAGACTGTTTAGCAATTTGTGTTACAAAGAACTAGCCTTGAAAACATTGGAAGAGGAGACTATTTCCTGAATATAACACCAGTAGCACAGACATTGAGATTGACAATTAATAAATGGGATCTCCTTTCTGTAAGGCAAAAACATACAAAATGGCAGCCTACAGAATGGGAAAAGATCTTCACCATCCCCATATCTGACAAAAGGCTGATCTCCAAAATATATAAAGAACTTAAGAAACTAGACATCAAAATAGCAAATAATTTAAAAATGAGGTACAGAGAATTCTCAATAGAAGACTCCCAAATGTCCAGAATACACTTAAGGCACAGAAAGGTATATAGGCATGAGTATACAGGAATTAATTCTCTTTTGGGCTGAGGATTTCCTAATAGTAACAACTTGTGACTGTGGCTTGTTCTATCCCTCTGATCTCTCAGCTTTCACCCCAATATCTGGCTCTACGTTTTTTTAATAATAATATCTTCTAAGATTCGTGTTACACATGTATAACCACTTGTCATATTGGTCTATATAAATGAGTCAGTGTCTTCCTACTGACCATGCAGAATGAAGATAATTGTTTTTCAAAGGGTCACTTAGAGTCTTTGAAGTTTTATTTTCATTATTTTGAAGTATGTGTGTGTGTGTGTGGGGGGGGGTGGTCTGTCTGTCTGTTTGCCTGCCTGTCTCTGTTCATGAGTGAAATGATTGTGGAGGCCAGAAATGTTGGATATCTCTGTAGCTGGAGTTATAGGCAGTTTTAGGGCTGCCTAAAGTGGGTGTGGTAACTGACCCCAGTTCCTTGGTAAGCATAGTATGTCCTCTTAACCACTGTGCCATTACTTTTTAACTTGCTTCTTGGTATGCAAGTGGAAGACAGAAGATAAATGTTACAAAATTTAAATTTTTACATGTATTTGTACATGCTGGAATAAAAGAACTTTTGCTTTCTTTATTATTTTATTTTATCATGTTTAATCTAAGGAGTTGATGTGAATAAAGCCCTGAGTAAATTTATCAAGTTTAATTACAGATAGTTTTAAACTATTGGTGGCTTAACATAGTAATATATAATTTTTAATTAAAATGTTATTGAGACACAGGTTTATGTGCAGCTGGTGGAGATAACAGAAAGTAATCCTTGTACACTTCTCCAGTTAACTGAAAGGCAATATTTTCCAAAAGTAATTGCATATATGAATTTACAATACATGACACAACATGAGCTCACGCATGACAAAATTCTAGCACAGAGAGGGGACATGGTCCTGAAGGCTTACCACTAGCTAAGGGGCTATTGGTTACTGATATGTGTTGGGAAAGGGAGATCCCATTGTCATTAAGGGTGAAATAACAGGTAGTTTGACCATGTCCCAGAGGAAGGCCACACACCCAAGTGTACATGGGCAGCTTCAACTGTACTTGATGTTTTTTTTTTTTCTTTTTAAAGTACAAAAATTAGGTCAGAGAGAATAAGGTTGGATCTGGGTGGAATTGGGAGAGGGTGTGTGTGGGTGTGTGGGTGTGTGTGTTGGTAGGTAGTACTTTATACTGCTATCACCTCTATGGTTCATGTACACACACCATAAAAGTTTTCTCATAACAGATTTCTCAAGAAATCCAGCATTCATATTAAGAAGCAGAAGAAAAAAAGAAAAAAAAAACAAGGAAAATATGAAGAAAAATAACACTGAAAAAAAAATAACACATAGAAAATTTAACACAATAAAATATTTTACACATCATTGACTATAAGGAAATGTATTTAAAAACCACAAGTTCTCCTAACACAATTATTAATAAAAAACATTGAATACTGTTGAGGATATGAAGAAACTGGATCTTCTATAAGCTGTTGGTGAGAAGAAAAATATATATATTCCTAAATATATATAAAATATTTAATGAAAAACAAAAATATAAATTTGAAAAAGAGAAAGAAGGGTTATTTGGGAGAGTTTGAATGGAAGGAAAGGAAGTAGAGTTGTGTGATTATATTCCAGTATCCAAACATACAAAAATAAAATATTTGTCTTCCATGCAAACTTGTAATTTTGTTTTCTATATTTTACTCCACAGAACTGAAAGTGTGATCACGTAAAAGTCTGCACATAAACAAGTATTTTTAATAGCTTTATTGTTAACAACCTGGATGTCACACAGACAAAGGATTATACAAACTTCACTATATCCTTACAATGGAGTACTACCTGTTAAGAATGAGAATGAGCTAGTGATACACATGACAATCTAAATAAACCATCAACAATTAAGCTGAGTAGGAAGGATTAATACTTAAAGTTGTACTCTACATATTTATATTTTTATTGAAATAAAAAAATTTTAGAAATGGTGAATGGATTAGTGGTTGAATAAGGTGAGAGGAGTAGAGATGCAAATATAAAATGGTAACCCAAGGGGCCTTTGTGCTAATACTCTATATCCTTTTGCAGCCTTTTAGGTCAGGAATCTGATAGTCACTGCAGAATACATATGTATAGTGGTGGTTTGAATGAAATGGTCCCCATAAGCCCATAGGGAGTGGCACTATTAGAATGTGTGACCTGTGAGTAGATGAGGCTTCATTGGAAGAAGTGTGTCACGGTGGATGGGCTTTGGGGTCTCAGAAGCCCAAGCCATGCTCAGTGTCACTCTCTCTTCCTGCTGCCTTCCAATCCAGATGTATAATTCTCAGTGACTTCTGCAGCACCGTGTCTGCCTGTATGCCACCATGCTTCCTACCAAGATGAAAATGGACTAATGGACTGTAAGCCAGCCAGAAATAAATGCTTTCTTTTTTATAGGAGTTGTCCTGGTCATGGTGTCTCTTCATAGCAATAGAAACTCTAAGATATATCTTATATCACATAAATGACAAATATCATATACAATAATCTTTTTTCAAAACACTTAGATATTCATTACCAAACTGTATGATCTCTAAGACTACTGCTAAATTTATTTTAGTAACTTAGTGAATTTATCAAGAAGCAATCATTATCAACTCTTTTTTAAAAGATTTAGAGAGAACAAGAGTTCTACTGGATGATATTTTTGTTATGTGCTACTTTCAGGCTAGTCTGTTTTAATCAACTATTTCCTAAATAACTACACCAATTAGTCCTGAGAAATATAGAACAAAATATCCACTGATGGCACACAAGTTATTTTTTTATATTTAGAAAATGTATAGAGGGTTTTGAGAGATGGTTCAGTGGATAAAGTGCTTTCTATGCAAACATGAATACCTGGGTTCAGATTCAAAGAATCTATGTGAATGCTGGATGGGTATGATGGCCTACCTGTATTATTAATGACTGAAGTGTGGAAATAGTGGGTCCCAGGTGTAACCAGAATTTTTAGGCTCAGGTTCAGGAAAAGACACAATCTTGGTAAATAAAAAGGCAAGTAATGAAATGACTGGATATCAGCACTGGCTTCCATATACACCTGAATGTGGACACCACATATGCAATGAAATAAAATAAACTGAAATATCAAACTAACTGAAAAGAGACGATAAGTACATATACCTCCTTTGTTCTTGAAGCAAAGAAGAGAATAATCAATTTTGTAGTATTAAGTGATAGTGGATATATAGAACAGATAGTCATAACGAAATTCAAGTAAAAAATATGAGGAGGGCCACACTCATTGCAAGATTCTCTTGCCCATGGTCATTCATTTGCATTTTTTATTCAGATGACCAAAATCTGTTACTTGGTTTGTCCTTGAAACAGTATTTCTGACATTGCTAAGGAGGAGTATATATGAAGAAGTAGTGAGTGAGGTCAGTCTGGCAAAGTAACTGGGAAACTATCATAAGGTCTTTTCTTGATAATCAATAGATAGAACACCCTTTATCTTAGGCAAGCAATATAATACAGGTTTGTAGAGCATTAAAAAAATGTATAAAGGTAATTACTGTTGTAATTCAGAAATAGAAAATGAGAAGATAATGTCAAAGATCTGCAATGTCTTTTTTTTTAATGTCTTTAATGGTCTTTATTCAGCCATGTCTTGTAAGGCTTGCCTCATTATCTGCACATTAATTGTTCTATAGAAAGTTTTCTGTGTTGGACTATGACTTTCTTGAGAATGGCAGACACGTTTCCTGTTTTTAAATACTTATTATAATTCCTAAGAATTAATTATTATTGCAATTGGGAACAAATAAATCACTTCAAATATGAGAATTTTCCCTTAAATTTTTTGAAAATTTCCTCTAACTACTGTCTTATTGATATCAATTCTGCTCCTCATTCACCCCTCTCCAAATTCTCCCTTGCTGACCACTCCCTCTCAAGTTCATGACTTCTTCTATAATTAATAATGTTACACACACACACACACACATCTCTTTAACTGATTAAGACTTACAAGGGTTGCTTATATGTGCATGTGTTTAGCAACAACCACTTTTTACTGTATAATGTTTGTTTATTTTTTTCTCTGGGCAGTCTCAAATATTATTTGTCTTCCTGAAGACCAAAATGCAAACATTAAGAATTTAGAACATATGGTTACTTTCCTATCAATAATTTCACATGCAAATGTTTTTCCCCTAGAAAATAGGAAATGATAAATAAAACTATATAATCACATAGTTACTCATTGAAATTTTAATTGAAAACAGGGAATACATTAAAATTAGCAAAAAAGAGGAAAATAACTATAGCTGTAAACAATGCTAGAAATAATTATGTGGGCATTTTTCTGATGATCTAAGTGTGTAAAATGTCACCTATAAAATTTATCATAAACCTAGTCACAATTTGTGAAAATGATCAATGGGCATATAAAATAAGAAAAGAATTTCTGCTGTATTTACAGTTTTCACCTTTACATGCCCCTAATGCTAATCACCAGTCACCAGAGTTTCAATGAAAGTTACAAATCTAAATTTGTTCATGTGATAAATTACATTCCTCAATTTTCCTTTAACTAATTGTGCATCTCTAACTGATTTCTCAGTATAGCACATACATACAACCTTGGTATGAATTCCATGCTGGAATCCTTAAGATTAATCCTTAACTCTTCATTCTGCTATATGCCAGTGTATGGAAGTGTATATATTTTCTTTTTATTTTTTTATTATTTTATTTTATTTTATTTTACAATATAATTCAACTTTACATATCAGCCCTAGATTCCCCCGTTCTCTCTCCTCCCGCCCCGCCCCCTCCCCCCGGCCCACCCCCCATTTCCATCTACTCCAGGGCAAAGACTCCCCCAAGGATTGAGATCAACCTGGTGGACTCAGCCCAGGCAGGTCTAGTCCCCTCCTCCCAGGCTGAGCCAAGGGTCTCTACTAAGCCCCAGGTTTCAAACAGCCAATTCATGTACTGAGCACAGGACCCAGTCCAACTGCCTGTATGCCTCCTAAAGAGATCAAGCCAATCAACTGTCTCACCCATTCAGAGGGCCTGATCCAGTTGGGGGCCCCTCAGCCATTGGTTCACAGTTCATGTGTTTCCATTCGTTTGGCCACTCGTCTCTGTATTCCATCCATCCCTGGTCCCAACAACTCTTGCTCACATAAACCCTCCTCCTTCTCGCCAATTGGACTCCCGGAGCTCCACCCAGGGCCTGACTGTGGATATCTACATCTAGTTCCCTCAGTCACTGGATGGGGTTTCTAGCACGACAATTAGGGTGTTTGGCCATCCTATCACCAGGGTAGGTCAGATCAGGCTATTTCTCGACTATTGCCAGCAGTCTATTGTGGGGACATCTTTGTGGATTTCTGTGGGCCTCTCCAGCACTTTGCTTCTTCCTATTCTCATGTGGTCTTCATTTATCATGAACATTCCTTGTGTTCCCTCTCTGTTCTTGATCCAGTTGGGATCTCCCGCTCCCCCAAGTTCTCTTTCCCTCGCCCCTCGCCCCTCATTGCCCCCACTCACGTCCAGACTGTTCATGTAGAATCTCATCCATTTCTCTGTCATTGGGCGATCCCCGTGTCTTTCTTGGGGTCCTGTTATCCAGGTAACCTCCCTGGTGTTGTGAGTAGCTGTCCAGTTATCCTTTTAGCTGGTGCCACCCTGTGCATTCCTGGGGTTTTCCCTGACACCAGGTTTTCCCCTTTCTTAATGGAGTCAGAGGAGGAGTGGACAGGTGTGTGTAAGAAGGGAAGGAAGGGGAGAAGAGGAGGGAGGGTAAACTGTGGTCGATATGGAAAATAAACGAAAAAAATTAATTAAAAAAGAAGTTTGGGCTAATGGAACCTAACACAGGAAGGCATGGAAATAAGAGATACAATTGAGCTGTTTGTGAGACTGTTGAAAACACTGCAAACAGGCATCACCTGGAAACATGTAAGTAAACTTCCTTTTTTTCCCCTTTTATCCTTTTCTCATACATTATTTCTCCCCTCTTTGCTCCTCCTAGTCCCTCCCCTTGCATCTCTCCTCCTCCCCAGATCCACTTCTCCTCCATTCCACACACCTAAAAACAGCAAGCCTCCCAGGGATATCCACTAAATATGGTCTAACATGTTAAAATAAGACTAGCCAAAAACCCTCATATCAACGCAAACCAGTGGGAGGAAAAGGGTAACCCAAACACAGACAAAAGAGTCAGAGATACTCCCACTGTTGCGAGTCCAACAAGAACACCAAGCTACCAAGCTACACACCCATAAGACATATGCAGAAGATATAATTCACACCCATGCACGGGCCATGTTTATCAGTTCAGTCTCTGTGAGCCTCTTTGAGCCCTGCTTACTTGATTCTGTGGCCTATGTTCTCATTGAGTCCTCCAACCCTCTGGCTCCCACAATTCTCCCTCCCCATATTCTGCAGGGTTCAGGGTTAGGTGCAGATGCCTAATGTCTGGCTGTTGGCCTCTTCACCTGCTCCTATCAATTACTGGATAAGTATTTCTAATGACAATTGTGCTGGGAACCAATCTATGAGTATAGCAGAATATCATTAGGGCCGGGCGGTGGTGGTGCACGCCTTTAATCCCAGCACTCGGGAGGCAGAGGCAGGCGGATCTCTGTGAGTTCGAGGCCAGCCTGGTCTCCCAAGCGAGTTCCAGGAAAGGCGCAAAGCTACACAGAGAAACCCTGTCTCAAAAAAAACAAAACAAAACAAAACAAAAAAAAGTGAAAAAAAAGAATATCATTAGGAATCATTTCATTGACTTTATTTCTTATTGGCCAGTTTTATTTAGTTCTATCTTCGGTCTCTGGGATGTCCTGCTTCTGGTTCCTGGCCATTCAGGCAGTGTCAGGCATGGGCTTTCTCTCATGGCAGGGGCTTCAGGTTAGATCATGTGTGCCCTTGAACCCTCCTTGTTACTTAGCCTCCCTATGTCTATGGATTATAGCATGATTTTCCTTTATTTAGCAGCTAATGTCCACTTATTAGCGTACATACCATGTTTGTCTTTCAGGGTCTGGGTTACCTCACTCAGGATGATCTTTTCTAGTTCCATCCATTTGTCTACAAATTTCATGATGCCATTTTTTTAAACAGCTGTGTAAATGTACCACATTTTTTTTATCCATTCTTTTTTTTTGTGGGGGGTACAGATGTAAACAGCGAATTCTCAACACAGGAATTTCAAATAGCTAAGAAACACATGGAGAAATGTTCAACATCCTTAGCCATCATGTGTTACAGAATATTCCTTTACACTGTGTGAAGATATGTCACTCTGAATAGTTTAATAAAGAGATGAATTGACAATAGCTAGCCTGGAAGAGGTTAGGTGAGATTTCTAGGGACAGAGAGGTCTCAGGAAAGAAGAAAGGTGGAGTTGCCTGCCAGATGCAGATAGAGCAAGACACACAAGAGGAAAGGTAAAAGACATGAGTCCCATGGCAGCCCATAGATTAATAGAAATGGGTTCATTTAAGTTATAAGAGCTATTGGGACAAGCCTAAACTATAGGAAGAGCTTTTATAATTAATAATAAGTCTCTGTGTCATGATTTGGGGTCTGGAAGTCCAAAAAAACCTGCTACAATCAGGGAAATGGAAACTAAAACTACTTCAAGTTTCCATCTCATTCCTGTCAGAATTGCGAAGATCAAAAACTCAAGTGACAGTTGGTGAGAATGTGGAACCAATGGAATACTCTGCTATTGCAGGTGACACTGCAAACTTGTACAGCCACTATGGAAATGAATATGTTGGTTCCTTAGAAAATGACAGTCAATCCACTTCAAGACCCAGCTTTTCACATCTTGGGCATATACTTAAAGGATGCTCCATCCTACCACAAAGACATTTGCTCAACCATGTTCATCACAGTTTTATTCACAATAGGCAGAAACTAGAAACAACCTAGATGTCCCCCAGCCAAAGAATGGATAAGGAAAAGTGGTACATTTATACAAAATTCCTTTGCTAGATGAAAAAAAAAAGCACTGCTAGGGAGATAACAAGAGAGCCCTTCCTGGTAAATGCCTGAAGGCACCTTAGACTGCCCCCTAGAGTCGGAATGTACCCTAGATTTCTTAGTAAAACTTTCAGGTTTGTGGTAGTCAAATATGTTACTGGGTTTACATTCAAGAGATGATAGTTTAATAAAATGCTCAGCGTTGATGAAATCTCAGCTTGAATGTGCTAAATCATATATCTTCAGTAATCTTTGGTTAAAATAATTAGGGAGCTGTGCAAAAATTCAGATGCCATTTTTCTTTCTGACTCTGAGATAGCATAAGAAGTGTCAACACAAGACCTTTCAGGATAACCAATATTTCAGATCGTTCTAGTGCATAGGTACCCAGATAAAGAATTATTACTTCAGAGGTTCTTCAATACCATATGGAGACACGGCACAGAAAATATCACACATGAAACTCCCTGGTTTTCAGTGCTGAATGTAAAAATATGAAATAAAGTTTTATGGCCTGTCCTAAACTTACAATAGGTCTTAAATCAAATATTAATGTTGTAAGTTTACTTGTGTAACTCAACATGTATTTTTAAAACCTTTAATCAGCACAGTTGAAATATGAATAGTGCCTTATGGCAGTTATTTAAATTACATTCCAGGTTATACAGCTGTCAGTGGTCTTAAGGTAACAGTAACAACCAATAACTCTTAAATTACAGTTAGGCTCACATTCAGTTTATTTACTATCTGTGTTTGGCCAGCAGTGGAGAGAAGGGAGGTCTCTTGATGTAAAACAAATTCCACAAATTTACAATTTTCTAGTTGTTATAAGAGAAGGGAAGAAAGGAAGGAGAGAATTGAGCCAGGAGAAGAGAGGGAGGTTGGGAGGGAGAGTAGCTTTGCTAAGAATCGAGCAA
This sequence comes from Peromyscus aztecus, assembly GCA_902168405.1. Classification (NCBI taxonomy): domain Eukaryota; kingdom Metazoa; phylum Chordata; class Mammalia; order Rodentia; family Cricetidae; genus Peromyscus; species Peromyscus aztecus. Next base: position 30,139 of record CABHPQ010140273.1, on the reverse strand, counting down.
AAGCTTCTCTCTAGAGTAGTGTAGCCACTAATGTTTAAAAGTTTACACTGAAGCTTGAGTCTTAGCAGGCCTCAAGCTACTGAGCGATACAGTTGGATGTCAGGAGATCCAGTACACCCATCTCTGGTCACCAGAGTGATACAGCATAGATAAATCTATTGAGTTATTGCTGGTGCTTATTTACATCAAAGGCTGGACAGTTCTGAATGGGGTCTCAAACATATGATAAAGTAATCATATGCAACTTTAATGTAGATCATAATCTCAAAATAATATTTTAACAAGATGAATTTTCCTTGATACTTTCCTTTGGTTTGTAGAAGTTTCATACTTGAGTGTATTTCCTCCCACTGTAGTCCACATAGTAAGTAAATTCCCACTGTTTCAAAATGATGTCACCTACACTTCCATCCTAGGTCCAGTTCTGATTCTATCAGGAAATATGCATTTAGAAAACATCATTTAAGAGGAAATCCACAGAAGTGAGAGCTGGTCAAAGAAGCAAGTTTGAAATCACAAAGAATGTAACTGCACTTAACGTTTTCCATGACACTGCCCCCCCAAAAATGTAGTAGTATATTTTATCTGATGTGGCAGTAATTAAATATCTTTTATTAGTTACCCTTAGAGTTGAACTGATAGTTAAGTGCTTAAGAACATTTGCTGATCTTACATAAGACCCATGCTTGTTTGTCAGCACACACATGACAGCATACAGGCATCTATAACTTCAGTTCAAGGGCTCTGGCATCCTTTTCTGATCTTCACGGGCAATAGGTTTACATGTGGTGCATATGCATACATGCACACAAACCACTCATACACATAAAATAAAAAGAAAAATAGGTCTTAAATCAAATATTAATGTTGTAAGTTTACTTTCGTAACTCAACATGTATTTTTAAGACCTTTAATCAGCACCTCATAAGAATGTAGTAACAGGGCTGACTTCCAAGATTGAAATACAAATGTAGGTGTGTGGATGACTGAGAAGGCTGATTATGTGGAGTATGAAATGGATAAATCTAAGGGAATAGTGTATGATGCCAAAAAATATAAGAGACGTGTTAAGCTTTTAAGAACCATGCTAAGAAGGAAGGTTTTCTTCAAGACGAGGGAAATCACTATTCAATAGAGAAAATCAATTGGATCTCATATTAATAATAACAAGTAGAGATAAGTTATTTAAATGTCAGTTACAAGTGGACTAAAATCGGTGACATATTTTGGAAAGGACATAGGCTGGGGCCCTAGGCATAAGTTTCAATCTCTATTCTTTGAACATGGAAAATTATATCAAGTGTCATTTGTGTTGGAACACAGTGGAGGTCAAGAATGTGAGAGTCTACTTGTCACCTGTGGCAGAGAAGTGCTTGGCACATTAACTACAGTGCCATTTTTGAGGATGATAATGGTGATGATTGTAAAGAAAATGAGTTTCTGAGGACTAAATCATTAATCTCCTCCTAAAGAATTCTATCCTTTAAACTCAAAAGTTGAGACAAAAAAAGGGAAAATGTCAGATTTGATCAGAGTTCCCCTCTGAATTGTCAACCCATTCAGGTCATGATTTGCACTTCTCCTATGCTTCAGCACATGGGAGCGAACCTTCTCTACAATGTGCCCTTTGCAAAACAATCATGGTTAATCATCCATCAAATTGTCCTTCATCATTCTCATATTCCTCCTTAATATTTAAAATCAATCTCTGGAAATGTTTACACCCTATAAAACAAATTCAACCCCTACACTCAGTTTTATTTAAGATAGGCCTGTTTTCTGGACACCTATAATTTCTGTAAACCATATCTCACTTTCAAATGAATTACCAGGAAATCATTTGAATCACTTCCATTTTCAAAGTGGTAGTAAGAAACAGTTAATGTTCTTCATGGAAGAGACCTACTTTGATAGTCAATGTGTTAAACTATACATCAAATCTGAGGTTTTAGGATATGGTGGCTCCTGCTAGAAAGGAGACTTATAGAGTGTAAGAAGACAGGCAAAGATTTTGGGTAATTCTGTGCTTACCTAAAGAAGTTAGTTAACCCCAACTGAAGGGATGCTAGAGTTCATCAAGAGAACATGAAGTCTGATAATGGCCACATGCATACTTACAGTAGACAATGTTTTGTGGCAAAGGAGACATTTTGGAGACCTTCTACATTTGAAGTCATATACCCCTTTTGGGGGATTATGTCCTTCAAAAAATAAGGATATTTTGTCACCTGATCTCATAAGAATGTAGTAACAGGGCTGATTTCCAAGACTGAAATAGAAATGTAGCTGTGTGGATGACTGAGAAGGCTGATTATGTGGAGTATGAAATGGATAAATCTAAGGGAATTGTGTATGATGCCAAAAAATATAAGAGACATGTTAAGCTTTCAAGAACCATGCTAAGAAGGACAGTGTGCTTTCTCATTATGATGGTATTAATCTCAGTAAAGTTCTCATAGTGTTTATCTCAACAAATAACTTTGAGCAGAAATTACCTTTGGAAATAACAAATATCTTTGACTCATAGCTGCTATGATGTCTATTGACAAGATAGTTTCACATTTACCTAGTAGTTTGAATCTATCCATGTAACAGGACCTATAATACCTAAGGTCCTTGGAGCTGGGGTAGAGAATTAGAGAAGTTAGTCAGCTGAAAATGTGCTCTAAGGCAAATGATCATCACTTCTGACTTACAATACAGGAAAGCACCTCTCTTCCTCTAAGACAGACATTGAAAGAGGTTAATATTTCGACATTTGTGTGGTTAGCCTGGTAAATATTTATAACAAAAGGGTAAGTCTCTTAAATGATCATTGTACAAAATGATAAAACATTCAAATGGTTATGCCAATTTCATGGATAATTTCTTTCTAAAATACATAAAAGTCAAAAATAATATGTATATATATATATATATGTGTGTGTGTGTGTGTGTGTGTATACATATATGCATGTGTATTTGTATACTCAAGTGTACAAAGTACCTAAATTGCCCGAAGTTGCCTTTTAAATACACTACAAAAGAGGCATTTGTTTGCCTTCAACATTGCATATTCTATATTCAATTCACTAACATTTATATAAACATCCTCTTTAGTTCATAATACATTCTAAAAGCACTGGTAAGAATTGGAGACCATTATTTCCAATTCTGAGGCAGAAAAGCAGGGGGAAATGCTGATATTGTTTCCAAAGGAAAGTTAAAGTTAAAAATAATTAAATTGACTTGATGAAAAAATACATTGTGTACGAAATATGACTGTGAATCTTTCTTTTCTTTTTGTACCAGCTATTGTTAAAAGCAGAAAGCAAATAGCTGCCTGTTCAAGAATGATGAATAAATTCTGTCATATCTGTGACAATCTTACATGCTGACACTTACCTAGACAAAGCAGTCCTCTGAGGACAAGGTATCCGAAAGCCTATCTAACCACTCACACTCACAGGGAAGGACATGAGATAGCAGGAGGAATGAAACTTTTCTTCTAAAATGTCATAAATGGTCTGCCCAGGAGAACCTCATCAGTAAAACATGGGCTGGTGATGGTATATTTTCATAAGAATTCCAGGAGAGTTTGTCCTGGGAAAGATGTGCTATTCTCTTGTCCTTTCAGCACTTAACTATGCACTGCCTGCCACACCCAGCAGAAAAGGAAGTCCTAACAGCAGATTGTTTCAATGTTAACATTCATGAAAAACACAAGTTGTCTGAAGAGCTTCAATTTTAAGTGTTTAGAAATCAGGGAATTCTTTGGCTCAAAGATTCTACCAAGCATTTTTTGTATAGTGACTAATGTTGGCCTTTCACCAATTTATGCTTGAGAATGCTCACTGTAATGAACTCTCTGAAAAGTCAGAGCTAACCAAAATAATCATGAAAAGGTGATTTGCTACATATATCATAGTTAATACAGAAGGGTTGAAAATATACGCAGGGCAAGCACAACCAGAATGGGAGCCTGCCGAAAGACAGAGGCACAAGGTAAATTGACCAGTTCTCTGGTTTTCACCTGAAAACAAGCCCCTAACAGTGACAAACTGGTTCCGATACAGAAGCATGTAAATAATACTGAGGATTAAAGAACTAAAGGAGAGGTTCTGACACTATAAATTCTGGAAATGTAAAGAGAAACATCAGAAAAAAAAAAGATCCAGTTAGCAAGAACCCTGGGGCTCCTTGTCATTATGTACTTACTGCTTTGGCTGGAGCAGAATTCAAGGATCAGAGGGCCCAAGTGAAGACAAAAAAAGATTCTCAGTCTGTTGAGTCTGCAGTGTTAGCACTGAGAAATCAGGTATGTACTAAAACCATAACACCTGCAGTCATGTTAAATAAAGACTTGAAACAGAACCCAGTATCACGGATACAGAATTCACTATATCTGAGGTCAAAATGCCTTAGGATAGCTATGGCTAGGGCCTTTGAGACAGCTCAGGGAGGTGTGGTGATGTATCCTGTCCCCCAGTACTGTGCACCCTAATAAAGTTTATCTGAGGATCGGAGGTAAAAGCCGGCCACTGTAGTAAACATAGAGGTCAGGCAATGGTGGCACACACCTTTAATCTTATCACTCAGGAGGCAGGGATCTGTCTGTATCTCTGTGAGTTCAAGGGCCACACTGGGAACAGAGCCAAGCGTTGTGGTACATACCTTTAATCCCAGCACTAACCATAAAGGTCTGGAGGTCTGTACAGACAGACAGGCAGTGACAGAGCTGGGTAGGAAGAGGAAGTGATGCAGCTGAGTGGAGGGAGGAAATGAGATGGCAGAAAAGAAAGGCATCTAGGTGTGGGTACACAGGAAGTAGGTCTCTTTCGCTGAGGATATCCAAGTGGTGAGAACATAGCTGGCTTTTTTCTGCTTTTCTGATCTCTCGGTTTTAACTCCAATATCTGGCTTCAGGTTTTTTATTAATAAGACCATTTAGCACTTTGTCTTACAGGGAGGGAAGGGACTTGCTGCCAATCCTGACAACATAAGTTTCAAACCCACTGTTGAAGGAAATATTGACTCCCAAAAGTTGTTCTCTGACTTACATGAGGATGTCTTGACACATAAGTGCCTAAATTTCCTCTCTCTCTCTAGCACACACACACACACACACACACACACACACACACACACACACACACACTTAATAACACTGAAGTAAAACAATATAAATAGTGTTTGTTTGAGAACAGCTAAGATATGGGAATGAGTAATTGTTGATATTCAAAACTATTGTCTATGTGTTTTAAAGGCAATACATGAATGGGCTCATGTTTGGGGGAACTGGGAAATTTTAGCATTCAAGTACAGACCACATAAAAGAAATAGCAAAATTCCAACATGAACATTATAGAATGGAAAGCTTAAAAGATAAAAGAGCATCCCTGGTAGTGGGGCTCCATCAGATAATGTAAAATGTGAATAGCTGTTGCACCAGGAGGACAGAAGAGAGAAAATAGAGAGAAATAGTATTGTTAATAAAGAATGATCAGACCTGGACATACGACTGAGTGATCAAGAGTGATGGATGCTGTTACAGAGGACCTAGGTTCAATTCCTACCACCCATGTTTAGCTTATTCACAATTTCCTGTTACTCCAACTCCAAGGAATCTGACTCCCTCTTCTCACCTCCAGACATGTGTATATACAGTCTCTCTGTCTCTGTCCCTGTCTGTCCGTCTGTCTCTCTCTCACACTCACAATAAATAAGTGAATAACATATTATTTATTTAAAAAATTTCAAACTATCCCCAAAGAATCTCCTTAAAATAAATTAACAAATTTAATAATTTCCCCCAAGTCCTATCAGGACAAGGGAAAAGACATGTTTGACTAAGACCATCATATTTAAACTGTGGCTTAACAAGTTTGTAAGAGAAAAAAATGTTCTTTTTTTTTTGGTTTTTTTGAGACAGGGTTTCTCTGTGTAGCTTTTGCGCCTTTCCTGGAACTCACTTGGTAGCCCAGGCTGGCCTCGAACTCACAGAGATCCGCCTGGCTCTGCCTCCCGAGTGCTGGGATTAAAGGCGTGCGCCACCACCGCCCGGCTCATCTTTTTATAGTGATCTCTTTCTTGACCTTTTTGATTATTTAATTTGCTTATGGTGAATGAGCTGTCAACCTTCTGGGAAGGGAAATGTTCATATGTTCATATTCTACATTTTGTGGACAATTTCTTAATGAACATACAGAGTTTGCTGGAAGTTGTTGCTCCTGTCCTTTAAGAAAAAGTTAACAGACTAAAAGCCTTTCCCCCCATTGGAGAATTAGTCACAGGAAAAAAAAAATCTTTGATCTTTGGAGCACTGAGAGAGACAGCAATCCAGTAACAATATCTATTTACTTGTAGGAGAAGCCATAGGCTGCCTATGTAATAGAACTTGCTTGATTAACCATTTTTTTATGTATTATAGAACTCTCTTTGAAAGTACAATGAAATCAAGGTATTGATATTTTCATAGCTTTTTGGAGCAAAGCATACTTTACCACACTTTTTTTTTCATATCTCATTTTACTAGGGAAAGAGTTAAGAGAGGCCAATCAAGATAATCACATGTACACAGCATTGTAGGTTGTCCATGAATACCTTCTTCATTTTAAGAAAATGTAAGTAACAGCATCTAATTATCAGAAAAGCATTGCATTAGCAAAGCCAATGTAGAAGACAGTGCAGCAGAATTCCTCAAAACTGTCAAGGCTATTAGAGATAGATAGATGATAGATAGATTGATAGATAAAGATTAATAGATAGATAGATGATAGATAGATAGATAGATAGATAGATAGATAGATAGATGATAGATAGACAGATAGATTATAGAAAGACAGATACATACATGCATACATATATACATACAAACATAAAGAAAATGAAAGTCTGGAGATTTGTACGCTGATGAAGAGCCCAAGAAAATGTCAAGGCTAAATCCACTGTGGAACCATGAATGGAATCCTAAGAAAAAAATGGATTAATTTAAATTATAAATTAGTTAGTGGTATGGTAATTTTCCTTAGACGTGGCTCCCATGTCTCTTCCTTGTAACCTGTTAGCCACAAAACTTGGCAGAACTACATGGCATTGTTTGCATTACTTTGGGAACTTTAAAAATTATATATGAATATATTCTTAGAAAATTCCTATTTTTAAAAGTATAAACAAATAATAAAATATTCTGAAATATGTCACAGATCTCCCTTATTATGTATTTCCTAAAATGGTCATGTTTTGTCTTATCTTAAGAAATTTATGGGTTTTTCTTATTGTTGTTGTCATTGATTTGTTTTGCTTCTTGAAAATAAATTTTTTTCATACGATAAATTTTGACAATGGTTTTAATTTCCTCACTTCATCCCAGATCCTCTTTACCTCAGCACTCACCCAAATCCATATCCTTTTTTCTCTCATTGGAAAAGAAAATGGCAACAACAACAAAAAGAGAAGATAAAATGAATAGGAAAAAAAAAAGCACAAGAAACAGACACAGAGACACAGACATTTGCACACATATTAATTCCATAAAAACGCAAATTCAGAAACAAGTTTTGTAAGGAAAAAAAAGCCCAGACAAAGCATTATGAAACAATCTCCAAAAATACCATTAAGTTCATTTTGAGTTGGCCATCTACTGTTGGGCATGGGGCCCACCTATAGGAGTGGTTTGTGTACCTAGTGAGATTCCTTTGAAGAAAACTATTTTTTCTTTTATGAAAAGTTAGGGGTGGGAGCTTGTGTCCTCTTCCTCTCTCAGCACTGGGACCCTGTCTGGCTTAGACATGTTCAGGGCCCATGAATGCTGCCATAGTCTCTGTTATTTCAGATGTGGGTCAGTCCTTTTGTGCCTAGAAGACCTTATTTCCATGGTGTCTTCTATCCCTATTATTTCAACCCCCTCTTCCCAGAGTTCCTTGAGCTCTGAAGGAAGAAATTTGATGGAGAAATCCCATTTAAGGCTGAGTATTCCAAGATCTCCTGCTCTCTGCACAGTCTCCACTTGTGGATCTTTGATGGTTTCCATCATCTGCTTCTCTGAGCTCTGAATGAAGACTCAGGTCAAGGAACTAACTAGACCTTCTCAGTTGGAGAGTCTCTGCTCTTCCCACAGAAACTGATCAAGGAAATATAAGAAAGATAGCATATAAGTCAGCTGACTGTGTGGCTCACATGGATGTTGAGGTTGGATGTTAATAAATATTACCCACAATGATTTACCTCTGTTTCCAGTGGTGTTGCTGCCTACAAAGACAAACCATGGATTAGATAGAGAAAATAAAATATGCTTAACTCCTATTCTGAATATTTAAGACAGGGGTTTTTCCAGCTGCCTAAATCTGAGCTCACTGTTCAAATTGCTTTATTCGAGCAGATTTGTTTTGTTTAGCAGATTTGACATCAAAAAAGACAAGAAGAGGATCAGGGGGGTCCAAGAAGCATGAATCAAAAGCGCTAATTACGTTTTGCTGCTTCTTGAGGAACAATGGGACTGTTACTTATGCAAATAAGATATCAAAAACAACCCTACTGAGGAATTAACCCTGGATGGTTGGAAATGGCTGTGGCTTCACAGCTGTGCCCTCAGAACTGATTTCGACATCACTGCGCTATTATTGAGAAGAAAATTGCTTCAGTTCTTTCAAGGAATTCAAAAACAGGATAATCTCAACTTTTCAATCACCTAACTTACAAATGTTGTTTGTGACTATTTTAAATTTCTAGATATTAAATTAAATCGAGGCTCAGGTTTAAAATTAAAGGAAAATAAATGAGAACATTGATTTAAGGAGCACTTGGTCTGACTTTCAAGGAGTTAGTGTGATTAGTTTAATCTTAGAAAACAATGTATTCTACCATGTTTTTCTCCTAAAAAGTGACAGTTCAATGGATTAGGAAGATAAATGAACTTACCGAATTAATGATGTGGGGGTCCATCCTTCCCACTGAGCATTGCAGCACAATCTTGACTTACTTGAGGGGAGAATTTCACTGAATGAGCTCTGTCATTGACTCAGAGTGAGCCATGGAATTGGTTTCTAGATGTCTGAAGCTAACATATGTAAAGAAAAAGCAATCAGAAGTATTTATACTGATGAGGTACAGATGCATTCAATAATGTAGATAAATAAATAGATGATACTTGGATAGATTAGATAGATGATAGATAGATAGATAGATAGATAGATAGATAGATAGATAGATAGATAGAT
>CABHPQ010140273.1:0-20932 GCA_902168405.1 Peromyscus aztecus | reverse complement strand
GATAGATAGATAGATAGATAGATAGATAGATAGATAGATAGATAGATGATAGAGTAATGTGAGGATAGAGAAAAAGCTATATTTGTGGGTTCAAATACATTAATATAAGAGGATGGACTCCGTGCAACTAATAATACAGAAACTATGTTTGAAAGTACAGAGCCTTTTTCAGCGAAGGTAAGAATTTTGATGCTTACAGATAGATTTTATGTTAAGTATGTTGCCTTTGGCTGTGTTGACTTGACTAGGGCAAAGGAGAGGCAGAGTGCTGTGGACCAATATTTCCATGGTATCCTTGTATAGCTTAGGATAGATTCCCATTTGCTGTATAACCAGGTTGACATCAAATTCCCTAACCCTCTGATTCAATGTCTGCAGAGCTAGGGTTGCAAGTATGCACCACCATACCTTGTAAGGGATATCTATTTTTTTAATATTATAAAGAATCTATTTAAGAACAAATGACTTTTATAACGGTATGAAATTATGGTATTGCAGCTTTAGTTTAGATTCAAGTTTTTGAGCATTTTCAATATTGAGGTTTCAGTCATCATTTGTGACAAAGGTTGTCATATGAGTCATAGGAATCCCATCAGCAGGCTTATGGTCAGCTCACTGGATGTCCATAGCACTCCCTCCACTGTTTTAATAATGACCAAAACCACCTCAAAAGGATGTCAAAGGATTCTTTTAGCTGCCTCCTGTTAAGAACCATTAATATCGACCACCTCAGTAAGTGAGACCTATATATTGTCCAAAACATATTGTGTCATTTGAAGATTGATCCATTAAGTAGTAAGCCAATAGTTATTCCTCATATAGTTGATAAGTAGTAGAAACTGCTAGTATTGTCAGTACTACCGTGTTTATGGAAATAATAATCTATTTTAAGTAGTCCAGGTAGAAGAAACAAAAACAAATGACTCGGTTTATTCTGTGAGGCCCAGAAAGATGGTTAGGTCTGTAAAACACTTGCCATACAAGCAGGAGGGCCTGAGTTTGGATGCCTAACACACAAGTAAAAAGAGATAGACATGGTGGCACACACTGGTAATCCTAACGCTAGGGAGGTTGAGACAGGAATACCCATCAGGTTCTCTGGCCAAGTAGTCTTGTTGAATCAATGATCTGCAAGTGAAGAGAGTGAGTCTAACTCACAAAGTAAGGGGAACAGGAATAGAGGAAGTCATTTGGCTCAACCTATATCCTCTGCACATATGTGCACACACATGTTTGCTCACCTCCATGTACATGAACACTTACATTCCCATATACCAGACACTTGTGGAGAGAGACAGAGAGCAACAGAGAGACAGACAGACTTCTTCTGAGTCACACAAAGCCTGCATTAGGGAGAATTCTGAGCTTTCTGTGGATTTAATTGGGTACACACATCCTGGTGTGACAGTGATGGAAGAGTCAAAGCCAGCAGCAGGTATGTCGCCAAGTCTATGCTTCTGACGTGTTCAGGATCAAGGGAGAATTTCTTTTCAGACAAGTTCCTTTTACCTGCAAAGGGACAAGAATGTCTTAGAATGAGGAAAAGAAAACATGTTCATCTATTAAAAATAGAAGAAGTGGTAGCCAGCCATAATTAACAACTGAGAAAAATATCCTTTTTTCCTAGGCAGTGCTAGTCCAAGCCAGATTAACCAATCTGCCAAAACTAACTGAGTATTTATAACACATTAACATTTCTAGAAGTCTTAGGATAAAATAAACAGGTTTTGCTCTTGACACGAAACAGTGACCTTCATTGGGGTCTATTTATGCCTTGCTTTGATAAATGTAAACAAAACATCTGCTTCCTGAATGCTCTATAATTTTGCACTAATCAATATCAATCTATCACTGCTGTGCTTTGCTGAATTCTCATGAAGGGGAAAACAGGGAAATTACTTGTCTGCATACAGGAAAAGAAACTGAGAGCAGAAAGGGCTCTATTTGGGAGGAGGAAGGGTAGAAGAAGGACAAGAAAGGGGAATGTAGAGCAAATATTCTCAAAATACAATATATGCTCATATGAAAATGTCTTAATGAACACATTGTTATCTATAATTAAAATATACAAATAAAATGGAAAATATATTTACTAATCATATACCTACAATATGTTTTTTAGACCAAACTAATTGTGAACATCATATTTCCACTTGTGATCATCAGCCTGAAGACAGTAAGGTTTGCTTTGTGTGGTTCACCATGTCAGAGGTTTCAGTTCAGGGCTGGTATTGAAGTGTCTCTGGTTCGCTTCTGGCCAGTGCATTATAGAAGGTGCCCATAGCAGGGACAATCTGTTTGTCTTATGTGGCCTTGGAAGGAAAGCAAAAAGACTCTAAAAAGCAAAGCACCTGTACCCCATTCAATGGCATGTCTGAAATGGTCTAACCTCCTAACTAAGCCCACCTCCTTTCACACTAACCTCCACCCCCTAGTGATTTTTACCACCTCCTATTAGTGCCACAGACTGAGAATCAAACCTTTAATGAGGTCTTTGAGGAACATTCACAGCCTACTTCATCATAATAAAAATGGGTGTAAACAGGAAAATCAGACAACAGCACAGTAAAAAGCAGAATGAATTTGGGAAAATAATGGTGAAATGTGGAAATTTACCTTCGGTTATAAAGAATAAGCAATTGTTCAGTTAAGAAGTAACTGGAGGCTATCACCTTCTTAGCTGTGTGCACTTTGCCAGATGCTGTGGATACTTTGGCTTGTGATTCACATATGACATTTCTCAAATGTTGCACTTGAGCTCAATGATGTTGTCATTGATGATGAAATTCTGAAGTTAGGCAGCAAAGCCACTGGCTTTGAGCAGGTTTGGGATAAATGCAAAAAACACCCTAGCTACTGGACAGAAGAATTCCATAGTTCAATTTTAGCCCTAGAGCTCCAGGCAAGGCCAAGTTCAGACACCACCTCAAAAAAATAGCCCTCCTTTTACCATCCTGCTCCCCATTTCCACATTTGGTATCCATTTAAAAACTGCTAAAAAAGAAAATAAATCTTATTAACATGAATCCCTATCCTGAGTTCTATGTTTATTAATGCAGATTGAGGTAGTAATTAAGTGAAGAGTTGTGCATCCTTGCCAGTATTTTAAAATATGTATTGAAATGGCAGCTCTACTAATAAATAGTAACTACCAAAATATTAAGATGCTTGTAAAGTTTAATAGAGAGCCCTTCCACTCAAGGCAGATTTGTTTCAAACTAACAGTTGATGATGGGTACATAAACATACACAAAATAAATTACCACTCACTTGACAGAGCTTCAGAAATGCCCACTGTGTTTTTAAGTCCACCCTCAGATAAAGTAGGAAGTCAGTGATGGGATGTGATGAGCCCTTCCTGATACAAGTCTGTCCTCTAACAATGAATATTAAGGTATAAGTACAAATCTGCCAGTGTTGCAGACTAAATTACAATTATGTAGTTAAGTTCGTTCCTAAAATTTTGAATAATTTTTAACTGGTAAAAAGTGAATATTCCCTCCTTCATTGAACTGGTGGTGTGTGAATGTGCTGCTCTTGAAACTTGAGATAGGTAAAAATCATGATCATTTACATTGTCCTCTAAATATTACTTTGAAAGAAAAAATTAAAGATGGCTTCCAATTAATTTTTGCAGATGTCATTCCTCCACTGTAAGATAAAATTTAAAATGATACCATGAACTAAAGAGAGAATTTACTATGAGTCTTTTATAAATGATGTAGGTGTTTCTGAGATGTACAATCATTTATCTACATGAAGGTAAACATGAAAGAGACTATTTATTTTTCCTTTTAGGTTCCTTTAAACCAGCAGTGGCCTTGGTGGCTTCATCTGGCTTACAGAGGATTCACATAGCTGATTTTTTTTCTTGTGAACATTAAATTATCTCAGAAACATAATGAAAATCTTTATTTTTCAGTTTTATTTTATATAAAAAAATTAATGAAAATAAATTCTACAAAGACATCTTCAGGGGAGGTGTACACTTGTATGTATAACTTTGCTTGAATGCTAAACATCATCTATCAGTATGAATTATGAAATGTGAAGATTTTCTCAAGCTAAAGGATGAATTACTAAGGTCTTGACACTTGAATTTTCCACCTCTATCAAAAAAGACAGTTTTCTTCTGTTCAGTTTTCTGAAGGCCATCAGGATTAGAGAGATCAAAGGAAAGAAAGAGAAGTGGAGGGATGGGGAAGATGGGGAGAGTCCTTTATCCTTTCCAAGAGCTAGAACATATTTTTATTGTCTAAAAAGTACTTGTGCTATTTTTTATGGGCACAAGTTTATTTTTATTTGGTCCTGATGGAATTCAGTAAGGGAATAGTAGACATCACAGCATGTTGCTACAAATAAAATTAATTCTGCAGATAATGTTTTTATAGATATTTTCATGTTTCTTTTATCACTGCATCTTAGATTTCCTATGTTAATAATCCAACTTTCTGATGAGGGATATATTAAAGTACACCTTCGTTCTTTTGGCCTTGTATTGTTACTGTTTTGTTATTTTTGAGGGCTTAATTGATCTGATGTGGAGCCAAGGGAAGCCTTATTCTAGCAGGAAACACAGTCTGGGAATATGGCCCACAATCCTGCCTGGTGCCTTCTTTTGAATAAGTAAACTCTAACACCTCTGGAATGGAATTTAGGAAGGACATGGAATCCAGCTCTGGCTTCTTTATTCTTATATGATTATACCAAGAAAACTATGTAGTTCCCACTATTCACATAGATAGTGACCACAAGCTTTACTTAAAATCTGATTGTAAAATCTGTTTTGTACCAAAGTAAATATGCTTATTTATTCCAATTAATTCACAAAATAGACATTTATGTTTTTTATGCAAATTAAACCATAAAATGCACATTTATGTTTATATCATCAAGAAATGTATACAGATTCTCCAATGAGCACAAAAAAGTCTCCATTTTTTTTTTAATTTACAAACTGTATGGCCATGGCAGGCTTCTTGCTAACTGTTCTTATACCTTAAATTAACCCATTTCTATAAATCTATACTTTGCCACATGGCTCATGGCTTACCAGTATCTTATATGTTGGTACTCATGGCTGCGACTGGCAGTGTCTCCTCACTCAACCTTCCTGTTCCCAGGATTCTCTTCTCTGCTTGTACCGCCTATACTTCCTTACTGGCTACTGGCCAATCAGCATTTTATTTATACTGAGCAATATCCACAGCACTTCCCCTTTTCTTTTTTTTTTTCAAAAAGGAAGGTTTTAACTTTCATGTAGTAAAATTACATTTAACAAAACAATTATCAAGCAAGAATTACAGTTACAATATTAAAGAAGATATCCCATCTATCCTATATTTGTGAGTCTAAGGTTTTATATCTAACTTATCTTTTATCATAACTGAGGAAATTATAACTATCTAGTCTTCAACTACATCAAAGACCCCAGAAGGATATACTATTACCTGAGAAATGGGAGAAGGATGCAAGCAACTTTCGGGAGTCTTGTAAGAGTAGAGAGAGACACCTGGCAGCCTGGACAGTTATCCAAAGTTCCTTTGTAAAGTTGGGGCATCTGTCTTCAACCCACAGGCCTAGAGTCTCCCAGTCATTGTCCTCTGTGTCCTGTGGAATGTCTGGCAGTTTCCTCTGTAAAGCAGGAACCTGAAGGACCATTTTGCCAAGCAAAGTTCAGTGGTCACCTTCCTATGGGTCCTGCATGTCCAGTTGATCAAGCAGTCCAGGCAAGAACAGTTTCTTGCCCAAATGGCTATTTTTGCCAAGAAGAAGGTAAACTCCATACAGAGTGTCTTCAGTGCCCATCCTCCTCTCTGAAGTAAATCTGTGCTGCCAGGAGCAAACATGTCTCACTGTCCAGAAAGTCTAAATTTTTAAAACATTTTAAATGCCATATTCTGTAGGTCTTTGAAGTGTTTGAAGATTACCTACCTAACTGAATTATATCTATGTATACCTAGAAAACTTAGCATGACTATAAGTTTGACTATCATAGAAGACTAATTGTTCCATTACAATTTAAATGAGTTGTATAAACATAAGACCTTAAACAAGAGTAAAAATACACAAACAGTATAACAAAATTAAGTTTAAACTTGTATCAATAAACTAAAATCTATACCAATGTAAAACATTTCAAACAAGTTGTTGCTCTTTAAAAGTAGGTTCAACAATCTACCCTTTTATCCTATCATATCTATATCCTATATATCTATATCAAAGATGGAGAACAAGTGAAGAAGACACTCAATCCTACACACACACACACACACACACACACACAAACACACAAACACACTCACATGTACCTGCACACCCACTCATGTGTACAAACATGCACACACAAAGTCAAGGTGTGTGGTACCGCAATAGTGACAGTTAAGGTTGCTTTCTCACCTCTACACAGGCACACACACATATTTGCTTACATATAGTAGCATACACACACACACACACACACAGTGGTAGGGGACTAGCACAGGAGGCTCTGTTTCTAACTTTGTGCATGTCACAAAACCAAGTGACACCTCCAAACTTCATGTTGTGCAGGTCTCCAAGTTTCATGGTGAGAAGATGTAGTCACATCCCAAACAATACTAAGTATGGAGACTCTGAGAGCTTTAGCTGATTTCCTTCTTAAAAATGTCAAGTAAGGATAGGGAAGAGTGCCTCACCAAGGGGAGCCACGGTGTTTTTCATGGAGTGGGGGTGGGGACACCTCAGTCTAACATCACTGAGCTAAAGCTGTTGCCTGGCTAAGGGGCTGTGCATTTCAATAAAATGAGCCTGCATTTCAAGGCAGGTTAGACACTCTCCCACTCCCTTCATCTCTCCAAATAGTTTATTATGCTAGACAAATAAATAGGTGGGTATATAACAGGTGGAAGTAGACAGGTGTCTTTTTGTTTGTTTGTTTTCTGTTTCTCTCTCTATGCAGATCAGTCTTTCTCTCTCACAATCCATGCATTATGCCGGATGCATTAATCAAATTAATCCTTGATTGATCCAGCAAGATCCTTTCTTCTTTTTCTCTTTTCCCTCCCCTTCAATATTTCAGGCACATGGATCATGTAACTGTGAGCTGTCAGGGTCCATATTTCCAACAGAAAGCCAGGCTGGGACTGACGCCGTGAAGTCAGGCTGACCAAAGCAAGGTAAAAGATGGAGTTATCAAGGCAGCCAGGTAGATGGTAATTGTCTGACTTTCTGGATACAGTCACTGAGAAGCTGGACATACCCTTTTCCATGTGTCTAACCTGAGTTTCAGTCCTCACTCTTGACAAACTTTGTTCTGGAAATGATTTATACCTAAATGTTAACGGGGTCAACTATGACGTTTGCATTTTCTGCTTTATCAGTATTTCCTTTTTTAAAATAATAACTACGTTTTACTTATGTGATAAGAAACCTACTTATGTATAAAAATGATTGAGCAGTGATGGAGAAGATTGTAGACATGTGTGACTCGATGGAAGGCCTCTTCTTCCAGGCCAGGTCCCAGTGCTTGTGCTAAGAACTTCATGGGCCTGTGCTTGGTCTGCCACAGCACTTGTACCAGCTGAACACTTCTCTGCCTTATCTCTAGACAAAAAGTTCCCAGGGCAGTGGCCAAGATTTCCTTAGTTTCAAAATCCTCAACCTAGCCTGAGTATGCCTGACTCAATGGTTATCACTTATTATAGGTTGTTGACTCTATGGTTTAGGGACTCAGATACTTATAATCTCATTAGAAAAACGAAAAGCATGTGGAGAAGACATGTCCACCTCCCAGAGCGACTGAGTAATGCTGCCAGACTGACATTTCCAGTGCTTACAAGAAATAGAGCAAAATAGAAAAATCCAATGATAATTATCCTATTCCTTCCCAGTCTATGTCTAGACTAGCATCATCCCACACATACATACAAACATATATGCATACAGTATATATGTACATATATGTAACTTTTTTGCATGTTCTTTTTTTCTTTCATTTTTCTTTATTAAGAAATTTTCTACTCACTCCACATACTAACCACAGATCCCCCCTCCTCCCTCCTCCCACCCCCAGCCATCTTTCCCAAGCTCATCTCTGATGAGCACAAAAAAGTCTCCATTTCTATAATGTCAGTTTAGAAGGGGAAAAAAAAAAACAGACTCTTAATGGTGTTTTGTATGGAGAATGGGCCATGATAGCCATATTCTTGGTTTTCAGTGAGTGAATTTATTAAGAAAACAGCAAGACAAAGTAAGAACAAATAACAACTGGCAGAGAGAAGCAGCAGATAAATAGTAACCAACCAAGCACTCACAGTATCAAGCAGAGAGGCCTGGAACAGCCCACCTGACAGAGCAACCAAGGTAATATTATCAGATTAGGTGCTTACAGCTGCCTGCAGAAACCTATGCAGAAGCCATCCTGAAGCCATGATGAAATACCGAGTGAGACTATCAGGAAGGCCAGAGAGCTTACTGTATGGATGAGCTTCCAGGTTCTGGGCCCCACCCCAGGTATTTTAATACAGCGGGATAAACAACTGTTACTGTTACCTCCATTGTAAACAGCATATCTTCTAGTGGTTTTTGAGGGTACAATGTTTTCGACATCCCCTTAATCATTTGCTTTTCTCCTTTCTCCCTGACACAGATCTTGGGCCAGTCTGACTCAGCACAGAGAGTTTTGGAGGACACTTGACATAAATATGCTTCACTCCAAGAGCATATGGTGACATGGATATTATTTATGTGGCAGATGTGTTCATGTATATGAAGTAAAGGGTGAAGAAATGAGAGTCCTTATGTATAAAAAGAGGGCTCTCTGATGAAGGATCCAGAATGTGTAATGAGGGGCCTCTATGATTAAAATAGCAAACTAAAAGAAACTATATGTTGAAAGAACAACTACTGTTCCCAGACTAACTAGAAACACAAATAACTTAGTTTTTAATTGCTAGGCAGGGCACAAAGATGAAGCAATGTAGCAGAGGCAGGAAGTCCTATTACTGAAGCACCAAAAGCGAGAGAAAATCCTGCAGGGCATATCTGAACCCTTCGCAGCTTTCCGCGGTTCTTCAGGATTGCTTTCATAAACACATTTTCTATAAATTAAGGGCAGCACTGCAATTCACAAGTGTTTCCTGCTTCCACCATTAATCAAAACAATAATCTGTGAATGGGACCACGATCTCAAGCAACCAGTATTAAACCCTGGATTTACTTTGACTGAGTCACCGACTTCTTCACGGACAGTCAGTTACTAAGGCTGTTTTTCCAATCAACACCCTCAATTATTTCTCATTTTCCCTTTCTCCCATGTATATGTGTGTGTATAATTAAAAATAAAATAAATATACTTTTTAAATGTATGTGTATAATTAAAAATAAAATATACTTTTTAAATATATAAATCAGAAGGAAATGGGGACACATAAACTAAACATTTACGACATACCACCAGTGTTTATTCACAGTCATTATTGGGATTCTGGGTCAAGCAAACAAATGAATTGTGTTAAATAATCTAGACAGTAGATGGATACATACATATATTGATAGCAATTGTTTCTTGTATTTGTCTTCATGATGAAATGTTACACTGGAATTGAAATGATGTGTGTCATATATATCAATTAAAATTTAATCTACCAGGGTAAGGGCAATACCGTGAGCCTATATCGATAGAAGTCAGACATCATGGTGTATTAGAATTACCAAGGAGACTTGTTAAAATACAAATCAATAATCAGCATCTACCCCAAAGTTCATGATTCATGTCAAAGATGGAAAGAGGCTTACATTTCTGACAATATTGGGCAATGTTGATTTTGCCAGGACAGAAAATAAAATTTGGCAGTTGTCTGGTAAACAAATGACATTGCCCATGATGGAAATTCTTGAAATTCGGAGGGAAACAAATGGGGTGAGACATGAATATTTATTATCCTTTTCATTGCTGTGATCAAAAACTGTCCAAAATAACGTAGGAAGGAATAGTTTATTTTGGTACATAATTTGAGGGTATATTCAGTTGTATCTTTGAAGGCATGGTGGAAGGAGTTGGGGGTGGTGGGGGCTGAGCATATCACATTTACAGCCAAGTAACAGAGTGAGTAACACTGGTGTTTCTCTTCTTGATCCTTTTTATTCAGGTCAGAAGGCAAAACCAGAGAATGTCACTTGCATTTAGAACATTTTTACCTCAATTAAACTAGTCTGAAAACTCTCACTGTCACACCAACAGGTTTTTCTTCTAGGTGTTTCTATATCCTGTCAACCTGACAACCAATATTATTCATCATAGTATGCAATTATATCTATTTCTGCATATGTTGGAAAAAATTGAAAACGTTTACAGTATCAAAATATGTTGGAGTGCTAGGATTCCAAATACTATCTAATTGAGAATGTGACAGAGAGAACAGTGATTGAAGGAGATAAGGCAGGAATTTGTAGATAATTTGATGTTCTATTCTTGTCCAGGAAAATAGGAGTTTCTTGCCATTTTAAACTAAACCCTACAATTTATTCTCTAAAAAAATTTACTTTGATATAGGGAGCAGAGTCACTACAAAATGACTTGAGAACTCACCCTGAAGTTCCTGAACAGTGGCCTACATAGTAATGAAATTTCTTCTCCGTATCAGGGGTCTCCAAAGGTAAACTTCCTGGGCAGCTGGTGTTTCCGGACACTGAAAAGGTGGCATCCAGTGTGTACCATGCGCCATTCAAAGATTATATGTATTCATTCTGTGTGTAAAATGGTTAAAGGAACAGGAGTTATAAGGTATCTTCAGGAAAATGCAGATTCACTTTGTGTATACAGCCCCAGGACTGAGACTTTCATCCAATGTGTTAAAGAGCCTGGACATGTGCCTAGTTTGGCTTCAGAATATTTTCCATGATGGTGTCCTCATTAACCATGTCTTAGTTAGGATTTCTGTTGCTGTGGAGAGACACCTTGACCACAGCAACTCTTATGAAGGAAAACATTTAATGGGGTGACAACAGTTTCAGAGGTTCAGTGCATTATCACCACAGTGGGACATGGTGGCATGCAGGCAGACAAGGTGCTGGAGGAGCGGAGAGTTAGAGTTATACATCTCGATATGCAGGCACCGAGAAATGTCTGTCTCAATGGGCATGGTTTGAGCATATCTGAGACTTCAAAGCCTGCCTCCACAGAAACAAATTTCCTCCAACAAGACCACACCTACTTCAACAAGGTCACACCTCCTAGTAGTGCCACTCCCTTTGGGGGCCATTACTTTAAAACTACCATATTCCACTCCTTGGCCATCAAAGGCTTATAGCCATATCATAATGCAAAAATGCATTCAGTC
Source organism: Peromyscus aztecus (assembly GCA_902168405.1). NCBI lineage: Eukaryota > Metazoa > Chordata > Mammalia > Rodentia > Cricetidae > Peromyscus > Peromyscus aztecus. Next base: position 9,611 of record CABHPQ010140273.1, on the reverse strand, counting down.
CAACTTTAAAAGTCCCCCTAGTTTATAATAGTCTCAAACTTATTTAAAAGTCTAAAGTTCAAAATCTCTTCTGAGATTCATGCAATCTCTTAACTGTAAAATCAAAATAATAAAAAAAGGAACATGTAATGGCACAGGATATACATTACCATTCTAACATGAAGAGAAAGAAGCATATTGAGGAAATACTAGACCAAAGGAAGACCAAAAAACAGCTGGGAAAACTCCAAATTCTGAATCTCCATGTCTGATGTCAAAACACTGCTCAGATCTCCAACTTCTTTCATCTTTGTTGACTGCAACACACTGCTTTCTTTTGGTCTGGTTCCACTCCCTGTTAGCAGCTTTCCTTTGCATTTTTCCAAAGCTCTGGCATCTCCAAAACCGTGGTTTCTTCAAGGCAATCCAGGCTTCAGCCTCACAACTTTACAGCTTCACATGATAACCTCTACAGCCCTCCATTCAAGGACACCCCGGACACATGCCTGATCTCAGTGGCTTTCCTTAGACTCAGAGGCAATTTCCATATCCCCTTTCTTCTATCCTTAACTCTAAACCCAGAACCACATGGCTGAAGCTGCCAAGTTCTGTGGATTGATAGAGCTGGAATATTGCCCCCCACCCCATTTTCAATTACATCTTCACCAGTTTTCTGCTTTCAGTGCTTTTCTTCACTACCTAAGCTTGGCTGTCCTGAAATTGCTTCTATAGACTGGGCTGTCCTCAAACTCAGAGATCTGTCAGCCTCTGGATTAAAAGCATGCACCAGCATCCCCACTACCACCACCACCACCCTGACTCTAAGCTTTTCTTCAATTCCTTTTAACAAAATAGAAACTTCACTGGTTCAGACCTTGCCTTAAAGTCACCACTCCCTGTATTCCATTTCTTTTTTCTTCCTTCCTTCCTTCCTTCCTTCCTTCCTTCCTTCCTTCCTTCCTTCCTTCCTTCCTTCCTTCTTTCCTTCCTTCCTTTGTGTTTTTTTTTTGGGGGGGGAGTTGTTTGTTTTTTGTTTGTTTGTTTTTCGAGACAGGGTTTCTCTGTGTAGTTTTTGGTGCCTGTCCTGGATCTTGCTCTGTAGACCAGGCTGACCTCTAACTCAGAGACCCACCTGGCTCTGCCTCCGAAGTGCTGGTGTGTGCCACCATTGGTAGGCTTCATTTCTTAATCTATTCCATACCTACTCCAACAAGACCACACCTTCTAAGAGTGTCACTCCCTTTGGGCCCATTTTCTTATTGACTACCACAACCCATAACACAAGACTGCCTAATTATTCTGTTTTTCTATTCTTAGCTAGTAGATAATAAATTACTTTCTTTACCATGCAAATTGCAAAATGAATGGACCTGTCTTACAAAACACTTGACTAATTCTGCTTTCAAAATGTGCTTCAAATGTGACAATTTCATCTCTACTGACATGTATCAAACTATTACCACCTTTTTGAGGATAGGCATGTTGACTGTGCTTTATATCTCAATCTGGCTTGCTGTCCCAAAATGTAGCATCATTTTCTCTGTCTTTAAATTTTTCAGTAAATTCTGGTCACATCCAGAATATGCAAATCTCTACAGGTTAGACTTAAGACAGTAACTTGCAGAGAAAAGTAATACCAAACAAGTCAGAAAGCTGAAGCAGAAGAGTACAACAAGAATATCAAGAATAGCCTGGCGTGATTCCGTCCTGCGTGTCTGTTCTGTGGAGCAGTAGGCAGTTTCCTCCGTCCGACTTCTCTCACACCGATGTGCGCGCCTCCACCTCATGGAAGACTCCATGGACATGGATATGAGCCCTCTCAGGCCTCAGAACTAACTTTTCGGTTGTGAACTAAAAGATGACAAGGATTATCACTTTAAGCTGAATAATGATGAGAATGAGCACCAGTTATCACTAAGAACGGTTAGTTTAGGGGCAGGGGCAAAAGACGAATTACACATCGTAGAGGCAGAAGCAATGAACTATGAAGGCAGTCCAATTAAAGTAACACTGGCAACTTTGAAAATGTCTGTACAACCAAGAGTTTCTCTTGGGGGCTTTGAAATTACACCACCTGTGGTCTTAAGGTTGAAGTGTGGTTCAGGGCCTGTGTACATTAGTGGACAGCACCTAGTAGCTGTTGAGGAAGATGCAGAGTCAGAAGATGAAGATGAGGAGGATGTAAAACTCTTAAGTATGTCTGGAAAACGATCTGCTCCTGGAGGTGGTAACAAGGTTCCGCAGAAAAAAGTAAAACTTGACAAGGATGATGAAGATGATGACGAAGATGATGATTTTGATGATGAGGAAGCTGAAGAAAAAGTTCCAGTGAAGAAATTTGTATGAGATACCCCAACAAAAATGCAAAAAATCAAACCAAAATGGAAAAGACTTAAAACCATCAACACCAAGATCAAAGGGTCAAGAGTCTTTCAAAAAACAGGAAAAAACTCCTAAAACACCAAAAGGACCTAGTTCTGTAGAAGACACTAAGGCAAAAATGCAAGCAAGTATAGAAAAAGGTAGTTCTCTTCGCAAAGTGGAAGCCAAGTTCAATAATTATGTGAAGAACTGCTTCCAGATGACTGACCAGGAGGCTATTCAAGATCTCTGGCATTGGAGAAAGTCTCTTTAAGAAAATGGTTTAAACAGTTTGAAATTATTCTGTCTTACTTAATTTCTGTAACAGTTGATAGATATATCTGGCTGTCCTTTTTATAATGCAAAGTGAGAACTTTCCCTACTGTGTTTGATAAATGCTGTCCAGGTTCCATTGCCAAGAATGTGTTGTCTAAAATGCCTGTTTAGTTTTCAAGGAAGGAACTCCACCCTTTACTTGGTTTTAAGTATGTATAGAATGTTATGATAGGACATAGTAATAGTGGTGGTCAGATGTGGAAATGGTAGGGAGACAAATATACATGTGAAATAAACTCAGTATTTTAATAAAGTAAAGTTGAAAACAAAACAATTATAGGCAGCAGCAGGTGGTCAGCAGAAAACAAATTCAGTAGCAACTTTGGAGATTCCTTGCTTCTAGGCTATTTTTTCTATTTATTTATTTATTTATTTATTTATTTATTTATTTATTTATTTATTTATTTTACCCTACAGGTCCTTTACAAATATATCATGGTTTTCCATTTTTGTTTTTATGGGATTCATGAATGTGTAAACATTTCTTGTACCTTTCCTTGGGTTCTTTTCCTTCTGTTTGTTTCATCCTAGTCTGATGTTTGTTTTTGTTTCATCCTTTTAATTTTATTATTTTATTATTACCTCTTAGAAGCCAGTTTATTTTCTAATAAGAGACAGAAAAGGGTGTATCCACAAGGGAGTTGAGGTGACAGGGAGTTGGGAGGAGTAGAGGGACAGGAAACTGAGGAGTAGAGCCAGGGGAAATCAAGATATATTATTTGAGTGGAAAAAAATCTATTTTCAATAAAAGAAAAAATAGTGAGTGAGCTGGTAGAAATGACTGGAAGAATTACTGGTGATGTTTGCCAATGTAAATATGTCATCTAAATTTGCTGTTTTATGCTTGTCTGCACTTTGCTTTTTCCCAGAAATTGAAGTAGAGGCACCATATTTTAATGGCCATATTTCAAACCCCAGGTGTAAGGGCCGACCTCTGAGTCAGCAATGAACAGACCCAGACACCAAATTCTCAGTACAAAGGAGATTTATTACCCAGAAGGGACAAGAGTTGGGGCTAGGGATGGGGGGTCTGCCTTTAGAGTGAACAATGGTAGCAACAGGTGTTTCTGCAGAAGTGGGTTTTTAAGGGGAAAAAGAGGATGTCTGTGTTAGAATAAATTAGTAAGTCTTGATTGGACAGTTTAGCTCATGTAGCCAAATAATGAATTTGATTGCTAAATCTTGATGTTTAGTCTCAAGAAGGAGTTGGTGACTAAATAAAGGAATATAACTTGGTTGCTAACTTTAGGAATGTAATATAACAGTTTAGCAATGGAGAGGGAAAGAGAAAGGGTAAAACCTGCCTATATCATGTGTGGAGTGCTTGGGTCAATTAGAGAGCCCTTCACTAGGTGCTTCAGAAAGATATTTTTTATGAAACTAGAAAGGAGACCAAGGAGGGTGAGCAAAGAGGTACTGAGAAAAGAAGGGGTAACAGGACACAAACACATAAACATACACAATTACACACATGCAGACACACAGGCACACACACACATATACATCCATGACACATGTGCATACACACACACACACACACACACACACACACACACACACACCACAGCTGAGCACTCACATACACCTGCATGACTGTACAAATATACACATGTACACACATGCACATACTTCATAACAAAAGAAAGGATATTTATGTTAGTGGTGGTTCCAAGGTTAGTGGTAGTGGGATGAAGGGGAAAGAAAGGAGAGAAATTTTTATTTGAAAATGACATAATGAAATGTGTATACAATTTTTTGAATGTCAAGAAAGTGGCAAGAGGCTGGTAACGATTTCCTCTCAAATAGCCATGGAAAGAATATGTAATTACAATGTTCTAAAATAAGTGCTTTAAGGAAAGGGAAGCCATGAAACCATAGCAAGTAAGAAACCTGCCTAAGGCCGGGCGGTGGTGGCGCATGCCTTTAATCCCAGCACTCGGGAGGCAGAGCCAGACAGATCTCTGTGAGTTCGAGGCCAGCCTGGGCTACAAAGTGAGTTCCAGGAAAGGCTCAAAGCTACACAGGGAAACCCTGTCTCAAAAAAACAAAAAAAAAAAAAAAAAAAAAAAAAAAAGGAAAAGAAAAAAAGAAACCTGCCTAAAAGATTATGTACCCTAGGAATATACGAGACCCTCTTGGTCACCCTTGGAGGTCCAACATCTTGATTCAATGGGCAATCTACATATATATTCTTTTCATATGCAGGTATGTATTCATTCATATTCACATGTGTGTAGACACACATATGTGCAGGTATATATACACAAGTTTGCAAATGCATGTGGAGAACAAAGGTTGAATTTAAATAGTTTTCAATTGCTCTCAACTTGCTTTACTAAGGCAGGCTCTTTTTCCCTGAGGATCCCAGATTCTGCTTCATAAACCCTAGGATTACAAGTGGCCCACAGCTTGTGCGTAGGCTCTAGGGTTTTTTGCTCTGGCGTTTGTGTTGAGCCTAAGGATCCAACTCAGGTCCTCATACTTACAAGCAGTTTATCAGCTGATATATCCCTAAAGCTCGACAGAAAAACAATCTTAAATATATATCAAAGAAAGAGAAATTTAAACTATATCATAGAGAATATATGACAAATAACATTTCTTTTAATTGCTTTGATGTATGTGGGGTTGTGTAGTATCCATACTATGCTGGCATGTAGATTAATCCATGATTGTCAGCGTTGACATTTGTAAAGCAGAACACAAATTTTGAGCAAAAATGACAACTTTGTGTAAGAGTATCATGGTGCAGTTTGAAAAGCTTCTGTAATTATCCATACAAACTTCAAATAATCTTATTTCTTTCTTCCATCAAGAATAAAACTCTAAATGGATGCAAATCGATGTTTTGGGAGAAATTTGTATATGCAAAGAGGTGTTTAATTATTTCCATCAATTTTAATGTTAAGTTCTACTTGACATATAATTACAGAAACATGGTACTGGATTTTTAAAACTAATTTAGAAAAAATATGAGGAATAGTCAGAGTGCTCTATGAAATTTCAATAAAAAACACAGCTTACTCTAATGATATCAAGCAAAATTTGTCAGAAATATTTTTAATTATTCATTCATTCATTCATTCACTGAACAAATATCTACTGCATCACTACTATATTCCAGAAATTAGTCAAAGTCAATTTTTAGATAAAATGATGAATAAAACATCCAATCGCCTTGCCCTAATAGAGTTAAAGTTTTAATTGTAGAAGTCATGTTATAGGAAAACACTTTTATATGATATGAGATCATAACAATGCACAAATGTAAGCCAGTGTTTACTATACTATCTGATCGAGATACTAATCAAAAGATAAGTAAATAGGAAGAATGTTCACCTGGTGGCTACTGTCTTCTGTGTACAGTGTGGATAAGGAGTAGTGAGAGTTAGAAAATACCACAAATGACTGAGGAATATTACGAAATAAATTAAAAAGAGACAAGACTTATCCTCTTTTATGCATGAAATCACCATATAAGATATATGTTGAAATTTTTCATTGTAAAATTGAAATTACTGAAGACTGATAAAGATGTAGACGATGTAAATCCTTCTTACCACCTACTTATTGTTATTCTTTAGACTTTCTTTCTACCTTTCTTTTCTTTTTTTCTACATTGAGATAGTCTCATGTAGTTCAGGCTGGCTACAAATTTCTATGTAGATGAGGATGGCTTTTAACTCCTGCTCTTCCTTTCTCCACCTAGATAAATAGTCCTGAATTTACTTATTTCTAAAAAAACCTCTGGGGAACAGAGGTTACTATATTTTTAATGGAAGGAGAGAAAGAACAGGGCAGTGAAGCAAATGTATATATTCATATACCTTTCAAATGAGAAAACAGAAGAAATTTCAGTGCTAATCAGTATTCAGTTCTGTGAATAATCTCCAAGAGTGGTTTAAGAAAATAGCGATTTTGGTGTAAAGGACATTTTGAGAAACATTTTTTTCCTTTCAATTGGCTATATTTGTGCAACTTAATTTAAGAATCTTAGTGAGCAGATAGTATATCTGTATATGCCTTCTTTCAAAGAATTATTGGCTGTTAACTTCAAACTACACAGAGATAATCAGTCACATGACTAAGTGTGCATTACTGCATTGCTGCTCCAAGGACTGTGACAGTGTAGAATATCTTGTTAAAGTCAAATTCTACTATAACTTTACAACTAATATTAAAAATGATATAAGCAAGGTGCTTGTACATAAAGAATACACCCGTTAAAATTGACAAACACATAAGAAACTTGTTAGCCGGGCGGTGGTGGCGCACGCCTTTAATCCCAGCACTCGGGAAGCAGAGACAGGTGGATCTCTGTGAGTTCAAGGCCAGCCTGGTCTCCAAAGCGAGTTTCAGGAAAGACACAAAGCTACACAGAGAAACTCTGTCTCAAAAAACCAAAAAAAAAAAGAAAAGAAAGAAACTTGTCAAAAGCATCTTTGAATTATAATTAATAATTAATGTGTGAATTTGTTCATTGACTGTGCTTCTTTTTCATTGTTATTTTCTGAATAGGTGAAAGTGAGATTTGAACACAAAAAATCAAAACTATGGGGGTGTTTTCATGGTGCTAGTACAGTCTGAATAACTATTGCAAGATATTAAGATTGTGGGGAGAAGTGGGATATGGTAAAGGCAATTAGGATTAGATAAGTGTCTGATGAGGGTATCAAGATGAATCTCCATTCATCGTGGCTATATAGTTTACATAATAAGGGAGAAATCAGTGAAGATATATATATATATATGTATATATACATATATACATATATATATATGTATATAATCTTCCTATAGCTTTTAGCATATTTCCCTTAACCACTTCCTTTCTTTGAAAAAAAGGGGGGGTTCTTTTTTTTATAACTTGTCATGTCTGTGGCTTTGTTATTCACAGTAAACTATAGATTTCCACACATGGAATCAAGAATTGGGGAAAAATTATCTTGGAATTTTAGGAAAGTGTCTTCCATGTTAAACACTTAAACCTCATTGGAGCTGCCCACTTGCTTATAGAACCAAAGTATCACAGTATCAGCTACAGGGTCTCTGTCTGGCACTTTATTTAAGCATTATTTAAGAATCAATAGCCTCAGTCCCTTTGGGATTAAGAGAGCAGAAGACTGTCTATCTTCAGCAGTAGCTAAATTCATTGCCTTAATTTCACATTTCTCCAGTAGAAAGTCTTAAAGGGTGACAAACCTCTACAATTTCAATACTTCCTAATAATATACAATTTGATTTATTGTCTCATTAGAATCTTATGGTCTTTATACAAGAAGAAAGAGAGCCCGTTTACATGCTAAGAACCAATTTTAGCATACTTAAAAGCCAGGAGATTTATTTCACAATGTACAAGGCTGTTTATGATAAGAGTCAATTTACTATCACAACAATGACATTAGCAGTAAAGAAGCAAGGGGTTGCCTATCACTCTAAGCCTAGTACTATATCTCATTTGCAGTCCCTAACTGCATAGAACTACATGCTTTCCTCTTCCCTATGTTTGAAGTAATTATTAGGCTTTACTTCTGGTGCAAATTTGCATATATGGAACAATTGAACAGATGGTACAGGCAGCCTTCAATGTGTATTATTTGTATCCATAAATCCAACCAACCATGACGAAATAAATATTTAGAAACAAAATTTGTCTGTTCTGAACATGTACAATGTTTATTTCTGACATGACCTAAGTAATACACCAAAACTATGAATAACATTTACATTGGATTTAGTGTTATAAACAAGCATAAAGTAATTTAAAGTGTACAGAGGTATTGCTGCATGGGTTAAATGTGAATACTGCATCCTTTCATGTAAGGGAATCAGGCAACAGCAGATTTGGCAGAAAGGAAAGGTCCTGGAGCAGATCAACTGCTGATTGGCACCAGGGACAACCTGTTGACAGAGTCCTGAGAAACTGTCAGCATAACTTGCTTCTTCATTCTCTGTAGTTTCCTTTCTTGAATACAGGTGATATTGGTGTGGGACTTTTGTTAAAATTAGTGAATATGTATATGTATGTATATATATGTATATATATATATATGTGTGTGTGTGTGTGTGTGTTTGTGTGTGTATGGATAGATATATACATACATATATATATGTATATCCATCATTATTAACTATTATGCAAAATATATATTATGCTTCGTTCTCTGTTGTAGAGATTCACTATGTTTTGCAAATATCTAAAGACATAGATACCCTGTAACATTTTCTGTAACATTTTCACATGCAATAGATTTATTACCTTAGAATGCCATTCAATTCATTTTCTTCTTCCTACCTCATACTATTGGCAAGCCATTATATTTCTACAACTAATAGTTTTACATTTTCCAAATCAAAATATACAAACTCAGTAGCTTATTCAGACTGACACATTTAATCAGGATATTGAGGAAATTGCTGTAACTTGATGGTTAAATATCCCCACAATGGCCTATATGTTGGAAGTCTTATCTCCAAGAAAGTGTTATTGGAGGTGAGTGAAAATTTTAAAATGTGGAGCTCACTGGAAATTCTCTAAGTCATTGGCATCATGCCCTAAAATGGGAGTATGAAATGTCAGTCTTCTCCCTACATTTTTCTCCCACTTTGAAATAAGAGCCATTGCTCATCTTCAAAATTATGTCTAAGTAGTGCTCTTCACAACAGACAAAAATTGTGATTCCAATAAGTCTTACGATGAAAATTGTGTCTCAAATATTCTACTACTGTAATTGAGAACTAACTAATATAACAGTATACACATTTAACCCCTACCTCCAACTATTCTCATCTGCTGCACTCCCTCCATCATTCATGACTTTTTTTATTATTCTCTCCTCTCTCCCTTTCCTGCCTCTCTCCTCCAAAATGTATCTCTGTCTCTGTCTCTCTGTCTCTCTGTCTCTTACACACACACACACACACACACACACACA